>JAJSOF020000009.1:145289587-145317087 GCA_025594305.2 Periplaneta americana
CAGCAGTAGCAGTAGCAGCAGTAGTAGCAGCTGTGGCAGCAGCAGCGCTGCTGTAGTAACAGCAACAAGCTGGTAGTAGTGCAGCAGCAGCAGTAGTGTAGTAGTAGCAGCAGTAGCAGCAGCAGTAGTAGTGGTAGCAGCAGTAGCAGTAGTAGTAGCAGCAGCAGTAGTAGTAGTAGCAGCAGCAGCAGTAGTAGTAGCAGCAGCAGCAGTAGTAATGTCAATAATAATAATAAGAAGAAGAAGAAGAAGAATAATAGAGAAAGTGTTACAAATATGAAATAGGGGTACAAATAGTGTGAAAGGCCTATAGGACCTAGGACGAGTTGTATTTTAGCGGAAGCCTTCCAAAAACACTACGCACTGATGCTCTGTTTCGCGGCAACTGGCATTCAGCATCTTCATTAAAAGATGTTTTCCCAACCGTAATACTGAATCCAGATGAATCATCTCACGTCTTTTCTCGAACTTGTTTTATGGCTTCTTGCATTGCCTTTTCATTCCACTGTTTTCTAACTTTGTTGGAAGGTGAGGTTTTCCCTCCTCCTACAGATGACAACACTATAGCGATACAGAAAACTAGGATATAAAGATGAAATACTAATAATACTAGTATTTCATATTTGTCACACACTGATGTTGTAAGTCATAACTTCGAAACATATTATAAATTAAAAACAAAATCAATTGAACATTTCAATAAACGTAGATTATTTCTTTTTAAGAATATATAGAAGAATGGAACGTGTGAAGTGGACAGACAGAATAAGAAACGAAGCTGTGTTGGAAAGAGTGGGTGAAGAAAGAATAATGCTGAAACTGATCAGAAAGAGGAAAAGGAATTGGTTGTGTCACTGGCCGAGAACGAACTGTCTACTAAAGAATGCACTGGAAGGAATGATGAACGGGAGAAGAGTTCGGGGCAGAAGAAGATATCAGATGATAGATGACGTTAAGATATATGAATCGTATGAGGAGACAAAGAGGAAGGAAGAAAATAAGAAAGATTGGAGAAAGCTGGGTTTGCAGTGAAAGACCTGCTCTTGGGCAGAACACTGAATGAATGGATCATTAATAGGTATATTTCTAACATTGATGGATAACAATGTATAGACTATTCAAGGAAAAAACTTACAAGTTCCTTTTAGAGAACCTGGACGTTCATTGCCGACCTCACATAAGCTCGCCATCGGTCCCTATCCTGAGCAAGATTAATCCAGTATATAGCATCATACCCCACCTCTCTCAAATGCATTTTAATATTATCCTGCCATCTACGTCTCGCATTTCTCAAAGGTCTTTTTTCTTCCGGCCTTCCAACTAGCACTTTATATCCATGTCTGGATTCGCCCATACGTGCTACATGCTCTGCCCATCTTTGCTGTGGTCGTACCATAGAATCAGTCCCATTCCAAGGCTATGTAGGAGTTTAATAACAAGGTATTTTTTACGATAGTGGGTTGTTAGCCCTTCGCCCAATCCCCATGCTGGAGGACCACCCCTTATCAGCTCTCCGAGACTGCTTATTCAATATCTTCATAGCTATCCTCTATATCTGGAGGCAGTCTCCTCTATCCACAACCTGAGGACGCGCCATGCCGTGGGACCTACAATACATAGCAAGAAAAGAACTTACCGCCAAAATGTTCACTTTCCTCGAAAACGCAGTAGCCTAAATGATAAACGTTTCAACAGTTCAGCTTGTAACTACAAACTAATAGGCTATATTCCCGCGAAAGAGAGTATCAGTGCGTAGTAATTTGGAAGACTTCCGCTAGAATACAACACGTCTCAGGTCGTATATCACACTATTTCACATTTGTACCTTTTCCTCTACTGGTTTAAAGGAAATACTTTTAACAATTGAAAAGGGTTTTAATTCACAATTTTGTGTGGCCACACGTACACACGGCCCAACTGCTAAACTCATCACAAATGCTACAATAAATATTCTCAGATATTTGACAACAGAATCCAATCAGTGGAAACAGAGGTAACTCAATTAGTGACGGTGTTACGGACTGGATGAGATTTGCGGCAGGAATTTCTCATTCACTTGCAGTCGCTAGTCTAGACCACTAACTCCTGGATTAATGCCCCCTTTATGTCAGAACGATGTGGTGCTTAGTCGTCAGGAAGGGTTTAGGTTTCCCCTTCTCGCAAATTCAAGCTACACCCATTATCTCTGTCCTAATCTACTCGTTGAGTGCGAGGCGCGTGGACGATGGCCTTACATCATCTGTAGATGTCACAAGCCGACAAACCACGGCTACTATCATGTGTCAAGCTTCCCTAGACCAACAATTCTGATTTAAATCTTGTGTAATTTTAGGAAATGAAGTAAAAATACATTTATTATACAGGGACATCATTTTATTTTTACTAACATTTTTAATATTAACTTGCCTATACCTCTGGATCAACGCCGTTTGCTACTTCCTTCCACGACTGGAGTTCGATGATACTGGCGTAATATACAAACAAATCACTTTACTAAGTATAGGAGGGAAGAAAAGTAGTTCATCCATTTACGTAAACTAGGAAATATTGCGCTTTTGAGTTTGATCATTTTACATTAGGTTTTTGTTTAATCAAAATACAGTACAGTATTAACAATGAGTGTTTTTACTCACGAACTGAGTTATCCATGTGGACGTATTCATTATGCAGTGTATATTATACTGTCTACAGCACATTAGCGTACAATATAGAGAATGAAGTTAAATTGAAAAATAATCATAATATGGATATTTAAACACATTTTTGAAAATGGTGGCCGTTCATTTCGATACAGGCTTCAGCTCTTTTTGCATATTATCGCACTATAGTCTATTGTATGTAATTCCAATTACCAATTTTGTCCTTCGTACTAGTAACTCATGTTGAAATAATTCTGTACATGCTCTATAAAAGATTACCTTACGTACTGTAAATTCAATCTTCACTTCTCCCCGATCCGAAAAGATAAAATTACTCAGACATACTACCTACTCTCCGTCAAAGTGGTTATGTCGTAGGGTCGTAGAAAGGAAGGGAAATCACGTGACAGTTAATTACTTATCAAGGCCCTTTTATTTAAGTCATTTTAAACAGTTGTATAATATTACGTAGACGTCCAATTCCTAACAGAAATTAATGTTCTCAGAAAAAAAAACTAAGACAGCCCAGCCACTAGCTGGCGAATAAAAGCTGATGGGGGAAACTGGGATACGACGTAGGGAAATGGACGACAGTACCTATGTGAAAATGATTTAATATTGAAAGCTCTTTCGTCACTGGAAGACGCGAACATATTTTTGGAACGTACTGTTTACTATGACAGTAAGGCTACTGTGACTGTATATGCGGTCTTGTATCTGTGTGGAGGACGGTTGAACTTCATTAGTAGAAGGGGTGGGAGTGAAGTACATTAAAAAACTCGGGTACAATAAAAATTGAAGTAAAAATAAAATGATGTCCCTGTAAAACTAGCTGTACCCACGCGCTTCGCTGCACTTCTTAGATTTAAATATTCACAAATCTAAATACAGTTTTGTAATTACTTAGTGAATAATAGGTTTTTCTATGTTGTAAGTCGTTTGTTCCTGAATCATTTTCAAAGTTCTATTTAAAACTCTGAATTTAACTGTTATTATCATGGAATACTTACTGGAGTTGATCAGTCAACTCTACTTTTAAGATTGATACTTTCCCGGTCGGGGCAAGTTACCTGGTTGAGATTTTTTCCGGGGTTTTCCCTCAACCCAATATGAGCAAATGCTGGGTAATTATTGGTGCTGGAACCCGGACTCATTTCACCGGCATTATCACCTTCATCTCATTCAGACGCTAAATAACCTAAGATGTTGATAGAGCGTCGTAAAATAACCTACTAACAGAAGGAAAAAAACTGATACTATATTAGACCTAACAGACAATTGGTCAGCGTCTGAAATGAAATATACTTGAAAGAACTGAAGGCTCTTACTCTCAGCTGGAAGAAGATTTCAAATTAAATGATAAGCCTATGCTTGAACTTTAAATGATGGCGTAGAATTGACTTTATGCATTTATTGCATAGTTTATTCATTTTATATATTTTAACACAATTCAATTGAGCATAGTTAAAATAATGGAATGCTAAGCTAACGTACTATTACTGCATACTAAATCAAAACACTTTTGTTGTTCGTTAATTCTCTGAGATGAAAATGAATGTGGTAGGCCTACATAAGAAATACAGGAAACGAATAATATTTTGTGCGAGATCGTGCGTATTTGCTTGTTTTCCGCACAGAACCAATACGCGGCAAGTGTGAAATACCACATTCAGTATTCCCAACGTAACACACATAACAATTTCCCTCTTCTTACCGCTTAAGTGCGACATTCATTTTACTGCTTTAGGCTTTTAACATTATTTTTAGAGACGTTTAACATAGTAATAATTATAAATTGGAAACTTACCACTGCAGTTTCACCTAAATTGCAATGTTAATTATTGTTTTTAAATATTTGCAAAAATTAAGTAAAGTCTACTACTCCACGAAACTTATTGCATTCCTGATACAAGTAACATTAAGGAAGCCGTGAAAAAATCAACAAGATTCCTGATGCCGATGTTATTACTGCAATATGTTATATAAATAATATTATTAAAATATTAAAATGAAAAATAAATCATTACATAACCTTACCGTTTGTTTTAAGTTCGCACTTCTAGACTGGGGGGAAAAAAAGACAGACGTATGTCACGGCCTGCTGGAGTACAGTAAACACAGAAAACATTTTATAGCAACAATGTTGAAGAAAGATATTTTGGTGTTCCGAAGTTGCCGTCATTAAACAGAAACCAAGATGGAGATTTCATTGCAACTAATTAGAAATTCGTCTTTCAGGTATGTAATAAACGACCTTCGCACAAAATAATGTACGATACACGAGCGGTATGTTTGTTTTCATGTTCTCGGAAATTAAAAAAGCTCAACTACGTTTCGCTTTTTCAATCCTTTCCTCGACCATGAAAACGTCAACATACCGCTCTAGTAACGTATATTACTATTATACAGAATAGCCCATCAAGTTTTCTGTGCATAAAAATCTATTTTAATCTTAATCTGTCCTTGATTCACTGAGAAGTTATTGTAAAAGCATATAGCATTATGTCCATCTAGAGAAACTACACTTTCCAATGGTGAAATAATAATTATACAAATCGGGTAATTAGCTTGAGATTACTTCATACAAACACAGAAAC
This sequence comes from Periplaneta americana, assembly GCA_025594305.2. Lineage (NCBI taxonomy): Eukaryota > Metazoa > Arthropoda > Insecta > Blattodea > Blattidae > Periplaneta > Periplaneta americana. The sequence goes on from JAJSOF020000009.1 coordinate 145,294,824, forward strand.
ATGTTAAATGAATAACTTCCGTTTGTTGTTGTCCAAGGCCCCTCATTGACGAAGTCATTTGTTTTCGTTTCATTACAGCCCATTAGATGGCCAAAATAAAACGCATTATTTTAAAACTCATTTATCTCATTAAATATCAGTACTATCAAAATTTTGCATAGAATAAAACTTATCGGAAATCATTTTTAAAGAAACGTTTGCTATGTAACATTTTTCATGAAAATCAATAATAAGGGAGATATTTCGATTTATTTAATTCAGCCCCCTTACAACCCCTCCCTTTTAAATAACGTATTTTAAATGCCATATAGCCTAAAATCTAAGTTAGAACGAACTTAATTTATATTCCAATTTTCATATAAATCGGTTCAGCCATTATCGCGTGAAAAGGTAACAAACATCCAGACAGACAGACAGACAGACAAAAATAAAAAAGAAGCGATTTCTGGTTTCAGGATGATTAATTATACATGTTGACACCAATTATGTTTGGAAAAGCGAAAATTACCAGAAAAATTTCGGTTACAGATTTATTATTAGTAGGCCAATAGATTGAGAGAACTGCTTCAAGCTGGAGGATCCACTAAGGGGCTTAACAGTCGCATATCAATTGGGGGGGGGTGTCAACTATCGACACCGAATGATATTTGAATTAATTCATTCAGTGTTCTGCCCAACGACAGGTCTTTCACCGCAAACCTAGCTTTCTGCAGTCTTTCCTATTTTCTGCCTTCCTCTTTGTCTCCTCATATGATCCATATATCTTAATGTCGTCTATCATCTGATATCTTCTGCTGCCCCGAACTTTTCTCTCGTTCACCATGCCTTCCAGTGCATCCTTCAATAGACAGCTTCTTCTGTCAGTGACCTAACCAATTTCTTTTCCTGATCAGTTTCAGCATTATTCTTTCTTTCCACTCTTTCCAACACAGCTTCATTTCTTATTCTGTCTGCCCACTTCACACGTTCCATTCTTCTCCACATCCACATTTCAAATGCTTCTAGTCGCTTCTCTTCACTTCGTCGTAATGTCCATGTCTCTGCGCCATACAATGCCACACTCCATATACAGCACTTTACTAGTATCTACCTTAGTTATTTTTCCAAAGATTCGCAGAAAATGCTCCTTTTTCTATTAAAAGCTTCCTTGGCCATTGCTAGCCTCTTTCTGACTTCCTGGCTGCAGCTCATGTTACTGCTTATAGTATACGACAAGTATCTGATGCTGTCCACTTGCTCTACTGCCTCATTTACAATTCGCAAGTTTACCTTCTTTATTTTTCTTCCTATGACCATGGTCTTCGTCTTATTTATATTTATCTCCACCCCATAGTGGTCACAGCTGTCATTTAGCTCTAGTGACATATACCTTAGTATCATCTCCTCTTTTGCTAACAACGCCGTATCATTGTTTTATAATGCTTTATAATAATAATAATAATAATAATAATAATAATAACAACAATAATGGCTTTATTTAACCTGGCAGAGTTAAGGCCGTAAGGCCTTCTCTTACACTCAACCAGGATTAAAACTTGCTTACACAGTTGAACATAAAACTGGATCGAAATTAAGTAATTACACTGATACAATTTAGGTACATAATGAGATCAAAAGAGGTAGTTACATAAAATTTATCTCATAAAATAAAAATAAACACAGTGGAATACATATTAATGTTGTTAGAATCAAATACGAATCACATAAAAACAGAAGCCGATAATTCAATAAAAAAATGTACACAGTAAAAATAAAAATAAACACATTAGTATACATATTAGTATTAGATTACAATTAAGTAGGATTTGCATAATTAAACCAGAAACCGACAATTGAATGAAATGTACACAAAAAATAGATTAATAATAAAAAAACAACACAGTGGGATACATATTGGCGTTAAGTGATAAATAAACACGATTTAGATCATAGAAATAAGAAGCAAAAAAATAAATAAATACAGTGGAACACATTCCATTAAATATTTGCAACGCGTTAGGTCTGGCAACTCATCATAAGATATTTTTCTAATTTACATTTAAAGGAAATTAGAGTTCGGCAGCCCTCGACTTCAGGCGGCAGAGAATTCCAGTGACGAGAAGTAGCAACAGTGAAAGATGAAGAATAAAGAGATGATGTGTGCAGTGGTATTTCTAGCGTGTTATCATATTGTGACCGAGTATTTAAGTTATGATACCGAGAAAGACTGTGGAATCGGACAGATAAGTAAGAGGGAGTAGAGGTGTGCAATATTCGGTATAACAGAGAAAGGGAATGTAACTTTCTCCTCTCATTTAACCTGAGCCACAATAATTTATCGAAAGAAGGCGAAATGTGATCGTAGTAGCGGACATTACAGATGAAACGAACACACGCATTATGAACACGTTGCAGTTTCTGGGATAAATCCACCCTGAGATCACTGAATAAAGCGTCACAATAATCGAAATGAGGCATAATAAGAGTCTGTACAAGCGTCTGATTTAATTTAGCTGGATAGTGGTACAATATTTTTAATGAGTGAAGAGTAGAAAATACTTTCTTGCATGTGTGTTTGATATGCGTGTCCCAGGTAAGGTTAGATTCAAAATGAACTCCCAGGTTTTTTACAGTTGAACTGAATGGAATGATCGCTTTATTCAGAGTCACAGGAGGAAGGTTCAGCTTATTAATATCGGGGATTAATCTTTTATTCGAAAATAAGATAGCCTGTGATTTATCTACATTTAAATTAAGTCCGAATTGTTGAGACCAAGATGAAACGGATTCGAGATCTTTATTGAGTCTATTAATACAGTCACTTAGGGCCGTATTCATAAACGAGACTTTGGACGAAGACTTCCCAAAGTCGACTTTCGTAGTAAAGTTTAACTTTGTTAAAAGTCCTATTCATAGACAGTACTTCTGAAACTTTGACTTTGACTTTGGTAAGTCGAGATTTGACGATCTTGTTCTAATGTTGGCAATCAAAATCACTGCCTTGTAAACGAATTAAATTGATAGATAGTTGAAATAGAGTAGGCATTGCCACAATCAAAGCCATCTTTTGAGCCACAAATCAATGAATAATTGAACATCGGTACATGTTAAACGATTGTTAACCGTTCTTGCAGCTTTACATAAGAATAATTATTCGAGGGCAGTGTGAAACTAACGTAAGTACAAAAATTGACATTTTTAGGTCTTTATACGAGTCAATAATAATATGTTGTTCTTCTACTTGGTCACAAAAATCGTAACTCAGTTCGAACGGTCTTGTATATAACACAATTCGTAACTACAAAACATGATGGCAGAGTTCATATGAAATAGTGTTGCCTGTTAAGAATTTTGTTGTGAATAAAATATCGATTGTACTTACATTAGTTTCACATTAAGCCCTCAAATTATTTCACTGTAAAATAATTTTATTCTGAAGATATACTGGGTGTTCATTTCAAAGTGTGTCATGACGTCACTGTTGTTGGGTCAACGATTTGAAGCGAGTTTCAGCTTATATGTTAGAGAAGTTGCCTATTATTTAAGGCGTTCTTCAATCTGAACTTGAGAACGTGTACGGTATAACTTGAACGTCGTAGCAACAGATGGCGGTCTGTACGGTCTGTGTGCTACCATAACCTCTTTCGAACTGTGTTTTGCGCCGGCAAGTCGTACGCAGGGTATTTGTTATCATCGGTTGCGTACGGTAACATTCCACAACACAAATCAAATGCTCCGTGTCCATGTTGGCCGTCGAAGTTAATGTCAACAAATACGTAAGTAATCGTCTTAACCCTCTCCCCCTTTTCCCGACAGTACGTATTTCCAAACAGTTCACATTCTTGCCACTACCGGCGTTACCGTACGTATCGGTACTACTCTTCAGAATGAACGCCGTACTTGCTAGGCAACTTTTCTGCCTCTTAGGTTATACACCTCTGCGGAAGTGTAGGAAGATTGAATTCTCTAGGCTCATCGGCTAGCCACATGACGGCATACAGCGAGCCATGACACATTTTGAACTGAACACCCAGTATATGGTAAGAGATGCCAGCAATGACAGATTATGAAAGAGACATATCCTGCTGTCAGTTGGCAGTGTTACTCCCTGCATTTCTGCAGAAACTACTTAAAAATTATCTGAAATCAATATGCAGAAAACAGTGTTATGACGACCGCAGGATTATAAATTAATTGGATATCCAACTGTATAACCTATCATTTATAGAATTATTAAATACAGTACTCAAAATTATTATTAAGCTATCAATCCTTACCTACAGCGTAAAATCGCGATGAAATAAATTGTATTATTTATTGGTGGAACAGATAATCCTTTTTGATTATTCGAGGATATTTAATACTGTCTGTTTATGAAATCTGTACCATGATTTGAATTTATAATCTATAATAATACGGTAAGGAACATGAGAAGCTTTAATAATCTTCTGAATGTCCTTAATATTCTCGGAAAATTCAACAATTTTCCAAATATCAGCCATTTTCCTTATGTCCACGAACGAAAGTCAAAGTCAAAGTCTAGATTTTCGGCGACTTCGAAGTAAAGTCACCACTGAAGTTTACTTTCATCAAAGTGTCGACTGTGAATAGGAAAATGGCGACTTTGTACTTTCCAAAGTCAACTTTGGTCCAAAGTCTCGTCTATGAATACGACCCTTAGTCTATCAGGACTGGCAGAAATGTATAGTGTATAATAATGCTTTCGTACAAAAAAAAAATAACGTATGAAACGCGATTACGATGTTATATAGTTATCGCACTTGTCAAAATTAGAAAACTCGCTCGCTCGTCCCCTAAAAACTGACTTGTGCCATAACATATAACCTTATGAACTTGTACAGGGTGCGTCAGAAAGAACGGATGGATTTCACATGGCAAGAAAATTGTAAAGATTCATCAAATCAAAAATTTATTGTTATCAACAATACATGCAGTTTATTTATGTAAAGCAACATTATCCATATGATGTCCTTGGCTTTCAATACAGGCATCGAGGAGTTTTCTGATGTTCGCCATCACTTTCACAGTCATAGCTAGTGCAATTGCCACGATTTCTTCACGAATCGCTGCCTTCAGTTCGTCCAGTGTATGTGATCGATGTTTACAAACTTACGCCTTCAAATGGTCCCAAAGAAAGAAGTCGCAGGGCGCGAGATCTTACCGTAGCCTCGGACAATCTCAGTGCAATAGAATTTCATCCAGGTGATTTCTTCTTTAATGTTGAACCTGTGATACGAAATGAAGCCACCCACCGCAAAATTGTATTCCGAGTTGGAATCCTAGCGTGACATCCGATGTCGAAATGAGTCCTGAGTGGCGATCATAGACTCTTACTTTTTCAAAAATGTCTCTACGATGAAAGCACGTTGTACACCAGACCAACACCATATTCTCAACTGAAACTGCATTCTATGGCTGACCCAACAGTCGTGGTCCCCCTCACTATATCTCTCTCCTCGTTGCGTATCGATAGTTTGAAATCCATCCGTTCTTTCTGACGCACCCTTTATAATAATAGCCTACTATTTTCCTCTGACTCCCCAGTTATCTCTTTCTCTCATGTGTGATTCCTTGTTGGTGTCATTTGTGGGATCCAGACCTGTCCTCGGACAGTTGACTAAACAATAACAACCTTCCTCTTTAGGTTCTTTAGGGACAACAACGAAAATCATACTCGCAATAAACAGAAGTCCTAACCTGGTAAGGGTTTCCAACCGAGGACCGCAGTTTTCGAAACTGCGAGTTCACCATTGCACGTACCACGACCGGTATATTTTCAAACAGTCGTAAATTTAAATGATTCACGATTAGCTTCACGCGCCGGTAAGAACCATGCCTCGTCTTGTTGCAGCAACCGCAACGCGGGAACTGTTCTGCCCATAAGCATTGCAGCTGAGAGTTATTTTAAGTACTTGTAATTTTGCGCAGGATACCCTCACACAGAAGACAAATATTATCTTAAGGGAAAGTAACTCTATACATTTCTAGGGAACGTTTCCATGTTCTGCGCTTGCGTTTTAACAAACTCTTCTACAAGCACGAGAGATTAACAAAGTAATTAACTTCGTGGCATGGGGGTGGATTCTCGCCCCGAGAAAGTTGTCATTTCGCCGTTCGAGAAAATTCCACCCAGTAGACATTAAAGATCTTCACTGCTATAGCAAACGCAAACCTCCTAAGCTATTACGAATATTTAGTCAAAATTAATAAAGCAAGATCTTTAGATTAATCCTGTGGAAAGTTTGACATGCGGCAGAAATGACGCGATGAGAAATTATTATTACGATATCAACGAAATAATGAAAATAACTCTGTAAAACACATAGCAACACAAACTTAATACTATTTAATTTTGTTTAAAAAAAAAAGATATTAATGCATGGCAGCGGAACTTGGAATTTTAAGATAAAAGATACACAAAACTACAAGCCGTGAATACGAGATTCCTAAAATCATTTAAACTGAAAAGAGTTTTTATTATTTTAAATCATCTATATATATAGTTTGAACTATTAATGGAAATTAAGGGAAAACTGCTGCACGAATTTTAATGAACGACCCGTAATTTTGAAGCTTGGCATCCAAGGATTTTCAGAAAAATAGTAACTTTAAGAGAAGCGCTACTTTTCCTACATAATTATCCTATTTTCCAAAATCCATCTTTTGTCACTTTTGAGAACTAATGGTATTTTAGAATAAAACAAAACATACACTACAATAAACAATATTACACGAAGGCCATGACCTGCAGAATTGCTGACATATTTAGAGATCAGATGGCTCAGATTCTCTGACATCGTATCATCATAATATGTCGATCTTCATTTGTGCAATTTTTTGATGACGTATAAAAATAATTTACAGGTCTGATTCTCTGGTCTGTACAGCTGTGTATTGGATATGAAGAACTATAAAATTTAAAATTTTTGACGAAATTATTACCATTAAAAATGAAATATTATAATAATTAATGCCATTATGTGAGTAGACCTATTTGTCACTAATTACACACATTAATGCTACATTGATATGAAAGTGAAACCTTTTTGGGGTTTTATATAAGTAGACGCAGAGAAAGAATATTTTAAGTTAGATCTTCATTTCTATAATTTCTATAATTTAATTTCTATAATTATATATAATGTTACTGAAAACTATAAGATTTACGTAAGGTAACAATATTGTTATTAAAAATGAAATATTTTTATAGTTATTAATCAAGTGATGTGGGTCTTTTTTCTTATATTTAATGGCAATGTGATGAAGATATTTATATGTGTGATTCTCTAATTTTCCTAGATTGTAATGAGTCATGCTTTCTACCTTAGCTGTCTCTTTAAACTAAATCAAAATTAATTTAATATTTCTTTGGTTTAATCGAACCTGAAATTTTCTTAATTCTCACCTACAATCCCCAATGACCTGAAATAGCTACTACATTACTCCCACATGAAAAACTCGCTGATCGTTCTAACATCGTTACTTGTGTTTTCGCATTGAAACTCAAGAACCGAAAATGGATAGGTTCAAGGAAAAATATTTGGAATAAAAAACATTCAGAGGGAGTACGTTTCACTATTATGGAAGCAAACAACTTTCAAAATGTCTGGTATTCTTCATTGAAAATAAATCTGAAGATTTTTTATTTGAAATTTTTATGAACTTAGTTTACAGCATTTGCTGTACAAGCCACTAGTTTATAATATAATCGATGGTACTGGACATAACAGGGAATTTCTGTTTTCAAATTAAGGATGATGTTATATCTGTTAACCCTTAAATTGGCAAAACTTCATTTCTCACACTAGTTTATTAAACCGTGTCGGACTGTAAAGAAAACAACTATCGCGATGTCCATATTTTATATGTTGTACAATATTATAGTATTGTGAAATTTTAATTTTTCTACCAATTTTTTCTATTGTTCTATTAAAATTATAGCACAGTCTAGTATGCAACAGTCACGAAGCTCAATACGTAGGGAATATGCATCCATAGATAGTTTCTAACCACTAGGATCGCTACTATCGCCTCATCACAGACAATGCGAAATAGTACCAGCACAGTCTATTGTTCCTAGTACACTTACAACTCAAGCTTCGTATATATACTAGATTGTGAATATAGCATATAGCCTGTTAACCTGTTGTAGCCTATAGGATACTTTGCGAATTTAAGGGTTAAAAAACAGGGTCATCCCATGTTTGATAGAAGCTGAGGAAATAATTCATAATTACAGGGATATGGCATTCCGAACCACTTTGAGCTTAATTAGCCCTCATAAGACAATATTTCTTTCAGGAGTGTAAAATAAATTCAATTAAATTGTCGGCCTGGGTGGCGCAGTAAGTAGAGTGTTGGCCTTCTATGCTCTAGGTTGCGGGTTCGATCCCGGCCCTGTTCGATGACATTTAAGTGTGCTTAAATGCAACAGGCTCATGTCAGTACATTTACTGGCATGTAAAAAAACTCCTTCGCGACAAAATCCCGGCACACGGCGACGCTGATATAACATCGGCAGTTGCGAGCGTCGTTAAAAAATCCAATTAAAATAATAATGGACATATTCTCATCTAATGAACATAGAAGAAGAGAAAAAATGCTCTTAAATGATACAAAAGGTTTGATTTGAAGTCTGAACAGATCGATGAATCTGATTTACGATGTTTCATTATTATTATTATTATTATTATTATTATTATTATTATTATTATTTATTATTATTCTTTCCATCATTATTATTATTATTATTATTTATTCTTTTTCTTATTATTGTTATTATTATTTATTATTATTATTATTTATTATTATTCTTTTCATTATTATTATTATTATTATTATTATTATTATTAGTATTATTATTTATTATTCATTTTATTATTATTATTGTTATTATTATTATTAGTATTATTTATTATTCATTTTATTATTCTTGTTATTATTAATTATTGTTATTATTTATTGTTATTATTATTATTAGGAGCAAGGGTCTCATTCCCAGACATACATCACTCAATGATATCATTAAAAGATCTCTGACTTCTTGTGGCATCCCGTCTCTTTTGAAACCACCAGGTATTAGTCGCGCAGATGGTAAACGACCCGATGGTCTAGCTCCATCTCACTTGCCGAATACCTCCAGACACGCAGCATCTGCTGCTGAATTAGCCGTGAAGAAGAAAGACAATAAATATGCTCATCTTTTAGACAATTATATCTTTGTCCCATTTGCTGTGGAGACCTTCGGTCCTTGGAGTCATGACGCTAAAGTTTTGGTATCTCAAATCGGCCAAATTTTGATCTCCATTACTGGTGATCGCCGTTGCACTACTTATTTGCGTCAACGCTTAAGTATTGCTATTCAACGCGGAAATGCAATGAGCGTTTTGGGTATTCTTCCAGAGTCCAGCCCTTTGGACGAACTTTTTCCTGTAATTTTTTTATCTCTATGTAAATGTTTATATTTAGTGTTTATATATGTGTAATTGTAACAGTGAAAATATTGTTCATCCAATAATTTTTTATTTATTTATTTATTTTTCATAAGTGTATATTATTATTCTTTTTATTATTATTGTTATTATTTATTATTATTATTTATTATTACTTTTATTATTATTATTTATTGTTATTACTATTATTATTATTATTAGCATTGTTATTACTTATTCTTTTTATTATTATTGTTATTATTATTATTTATTGTTATTATTATTATTATTATTATTATTATTATTATTATTATTATTATTATTATTTTTCTATTATTAATTTTAATCAAACACTCCTTGAATTAAGCTACATATCGATTGAATTTAATAAACTGATCTGCAGAAGAACTTCTATCCTTAACCTGTTGTTTATTTTATGCTCAGCAATCCAGTTTTATCTTCAATTACGATCAGCCATTGCAGTCTGCTTTAGGTGCATTGAATGGCTTCGCAGGATATAATTCAGTCGGTCTGAATGCTTACGTAAGCTTCTCATACGCGAGAAACGTGCTCTTCACAGACATCAAATCAATTTCTCTACTGAAAGAGCTTTCTATTGATCATGGCTTGGTTTAGATATTGCTCAGTGCAAAGAATACGATTTTCGAATCCATCTTTCTGGCTATCCACTTCTTCACGTTATTCATATCTTTCCGAAAGATCATTTTTGGCATTTTCGTCAATTATTTTATTTATTTATTTTTTTTTACCGGAAGTGGATATTGCATCTTAAAAGATAGACGTGACTGTATATTAAAAAAATAGTCGTTTGTTTTGATCTTATAAACTCAGATTCTGCATTCATGACTACATTTCATTGCAAATCAAATTTACAGAAATTAAAATCCTTAGAAGAATTTCCGGTTATATAATGTTGTAAAAAACACTTAGAAGAAGTTAAAGTCAAGTCTTTGTGAAAGAATTGAAAAAAAAAAATATATATATATATATATACACTCAGGGACAAAAAAACCGGACACTTCTATATTTGCTTGTATTTTGTTGCCAATTATTTCAAAATGAAACAAAACCCATTTAAACAAAATAATGTTTCATTTAGCACCTTATACAACAACATTTGAAAAAAATCTCTAATGAGAAAATTTACAAAAAATTACAAAGGGTGTATAACTATGGCATCGTTTGGTCTAACTGTTTTTTCATTTTATGGTGCCTTAAACATTAAAAACTCTTTTTAGTAACGGGTATTACCCCTCTGGCTTGAATAACTGCATCCATACGTCTTGGCATGCTCTCAATTTGGTTAGCAATGTCTTCTTGAGGAATAAGTTCCCATTCTTCGCCAAGTGCTCGCCTCAATTCTGGTCTCGGTCGTCTATTCTTAACACGCCGTCCCAGCATGTCCCACACGTGTTCAATTGGGTTCATGTCTGGACTCCTTGCTGGCCATGGAAGAACATGGATTCCCACTTCTTGGAGATAATCTCCGACAGCATGGGCAATATGCGGCCGTGTATTATCATGCATTAAAACAAAATTATTGCCTACAAATTGGCCAAATGGCACAACATGATCAGCCAAACATTCATTTATATACCTATCAGCTGTTAGTCTTCCATTTTCAACAAAAACCAACTCTGTACGAGCATCCGTACACACTCCTGCCCAAACCATCACTCCACCACCTCCATACGGCACATTTTCGGAAATGCAAAACTGTGAAAATCGTTCTCCCCTCCTTCTCCAAACTCTTTCACGTCCATCAGGTGAGCACAGATTGAAACGGGACTCATCGGTGAACAGAACATAGCTCCACTGTCCATTTCTCCAATCCCTGTGATTATTTGCAAAACGCAGTCGTTCAACTCGATGCATCCTGAGAAGTCTGGGATCAGTTGCAGGTCTATTTGATATCAGTCCACTTGCTTTCAACCTCCTTCTAACTGTTTTGGCCGAAATTGGGCGTCCATGCATGTTAACAAATTGCTGGGCTACACTAGTAACTGGCAGGTTGCGCTCCCTAAGAACTCTCAACACCATATACCTGTATTCATTTGGATTTGTAGCTCTTGGACGACCCGAACCTGGTCTTCTGGTATATTCTAGGGTCTCTCTATACCGTTTTATGGTATCATGGGTTGTGCTTCTAGCCATATTCATAACATTTGCAATGTAACGTACACTGCGTCCATCATCGTAAAGGGCTATAGCTCGAGCCACATCTTCAGGTCGCATCTTGTTTTAAGATAAATGTTACAACCCCACTTAAACTCAGAAAATGTAAAAATAAAGAAATAACGAATGATAACGATAATGAAGCACAAAATGGTTGAGACAAAATTGTTATAGCTGAGACTCCGAAAGCAAAATTGGAATATTTGGTTGTAATGGCTTGTTTATAAAACAAAAAACAATCAACAATGTATACATGTCTCCATAACAACAGATGGCTACCATAATATTGTATGAGAAGATAATGTTTTGCAAAATATCAGCAAATATTAAAGCGTCCGGTTTTTTTGTCCCTGTGTGTGTGTGTGTGTGTGTGTGTGTGTGTGTGTGTGTCTATATACATATATATATATATATATATATATATATATATGTATATTGTGGCTGGGAGGAAAAAGGTCTTAAGTAAAAATTTTATACTTTTCAGGAGAGCAGTAGAAAGATTGAAATTGGTATCAATTATAGAGTTTTTTTAATTAAGAGTTTTTTCCTGGATATTATTTGTTTATATTTCTTCTAAAATAGGTAATGTTGCTCATTTAACAATTTTCTTGATTATTTCCAAAAATAGCCGCACTTAAGCCTTTTTAAGACCAGAAGCCAAACTGACTAGAAGGGACAATTAAATATAATACCTTTTTCATGTCAAAATAAATGAGAAATGTAAATTATTAGGAATGCAAAATAGATCTTCTACATTTATAGGATTGTTTTTTGACAATGTTGCGTTTCTGGTGGTATAAGGTTGTACATCAAATAACTGACAATTTTTTTCTACTTTCTGTAAAAATCATACAAATGTGATATACAACCTTCTTTGAGGAAGGTCTTAAAATAGTGTGTGTGTTCTGAAGACACCGGAAGACGCAAGGACCACGCAATTTTGAAGTTGGCTCTAAAGCGAAATTAGTCAACTTTGTCTATTTTTAAACTTAGTTCAAATTATATATATATTCCTAAGTGATACACCTAGTGTTAAAAGTTGTGCAATCAAGATATATAAAAAGAAGTTATTCATTGTAATTTTCAAATATGTCTCGATTTTGTGCAAATTTCGTCTGAAACTGTGACGTCTTACACTGTTTATCTGTAACAGGCTGAAGTCCTTCAGGACACTGTTTATCTGTAACAGGCTGAGCTCATTGAGGACACACTATTTCTAACAGGCTGAAGTCCTACAGGACACACTATTTATCTTAACAGGCTCAGCTCATTCAAGACACACTGTTTATCTCTAACAGACTGAAGTCCTTCAGGACACACTGTTTATCTTAACAGGCTCAGCTCATTCAGGACACACTGTTTATCTCTAACAGGCTGAAGTCCTTCAGGGAACACTGTTTATCTTAGCAGGCTCAGCTCATTCAGGACACACTTTATTTCTAACAGGCTGAAGTCCTTCAGGACACATTGTTTGTCTGTAACAGGCTCAGCTCATTCAGGACACACTGTTTATCTCTAACAGGTTGAAGTCCTACAGGACACACTGTTTGTCTGTAATGGGCTCAGCTGATTCAGGACACACTGTTTATTTCTAACAGGCTGAAGTCCTTCAGGACACACTGTTTATCTTAACAGGCTCAGCTCATTCAGGACACAATGTTTGTCTGTAACAGGCTCAGCTCATTCAGGACACACTGTTTATCTCTAGTAGGCTGAAGTCCTTCAGGACACAATGTTTGTAACAGGCTCAGTTCATTCAGGACACACTGTTTATCTCTAACAGGCTGAAGTCCTTCAGGACACAATGCTTGTCTGTAACAGGCTCAGCTCATTCAGGAGACACTGTTTATCTCTAGTAGGCTGAAGTCCTTCAGGACACTATGTTTGTCTGTAACAGGCTCAGCTCAATCAGGACACACTGTTTATCTCTGGCAGGCTGAAGTCCTACAGGACACAATGTTTGTCTGTAATAGGCTCAGCTCATTCAGGACACATTGTTTATCTCTAACAGGCTGAAGTCCTTCAGGACACACTGTTTATATCTCTGGCAGGCTGAAGTCCTTCAGGACACACTGTTTGTCTGTAACAGGCTCAGCACATTCAGGACACACTGTTTGTCTGTAACAGGCTCAGCTCATTCAGGACACACTGTTTATCTGTAGCAGGCTGATGTCCTTCAGGACACACTGTTTGTAACAGGCTTAGCTCATTAAGGCACACTGTTTTACTCTAACAGGCTGAAGTCCTTCAGGACATACTGTTTATCTCTAGCAGGCTGAAGTCCTTCAGGACACATTGTTTATCTCTAACAGGCTGAAGTCCTATAGGACACACTGTTTATCTCTAACAGGCTGAAGTCCTACAGGACACACTGTTTATCTCTAACAGACTGAAGTCCTACAGGACACACTGTTTATCTCTAACAGGCTGAAGTACTACAGGGCACATTGTTTATCTCTAACAGGCTGAAGTCCTACAGGACACACTGTTTATCTCTAACAGGCTGAAGTCCTACAGGACACACTGTTTATCTTTAACAGACTGAAGTCCTTCAGGACACACTGTTTATCTGTAACAGGCTGAAGTCCTTCAGGACACACTGTTTATCTCTAACAGGCTGAGCTCATTGAGGACACACTGTTTATCTGTAACAGGCTGAAGTCCTTCAGGACACACTGTTTATCTCTAACAGGCTGAAGTCCTTCAGGACACACTGTTTGTCTGTAACAGGCTGAGCTCATTCAGGACACACTGTTTATCTCTAACAGACTGAAGTCCTTCAGGACACACTGTTTATCTGTAACAGACTGAAGTCCTTCAGGACACACTATTTGTTTGTAACAGGCTCAGCTCATTCAGGACACACTGTTTATCTCTAACAGACTGAAGTCCTTCAGGACACACTGTTTATCTGTAACAGGCTGAGCTCATTGAGGACACACTGTTTATCTCTAACAGACTGAAGTCCTTCAGGACACACTGTTTATCTCTAACAGACTGAAGTCCTTCAGGACACACTGTTTATCTGTAACAGGCTCAGCTCATTCAGGACACACTGTTTATCTCTAACAGACTGAAGTCCTTCAGGACACACTGTTTGTCTGTAACAGGCTCAGCTCATTCAGGACACACTGTTTATCTCTAACAGACTGAAGTCCTTCAGGACACACTGTTTATCTCTAACAAACTGAAGTCCTTCAGGACACACTGTTTGTCTGTAACAGGCTCACCACATTCAGGGCACACTATTTATCTTTAACAGTCTTAACTCGTTCAGGACATACTGTCTATCTTCAACAGGCTGAGTCATTCAAGATATAGGTACTATTTTGATTTAACTCTCTCCGCTAAGCTCATTCAGGACACCCTGCTTACCTTTAACAGGGCGAGCTTATTCAAGGCACAGTGTTTATTTTTAACAGAATGATGTCATTCAAGACACAGTTTGTTTCTCTCCTGGTGCTATTCAAAATTTAAGACATTTTGACAGTTTATCTATAACAGTGTGATTTCATTCGTGACACACTATTTATCTCTGACTGAATGAACTCATTCTATCTTTGACATTGAGAGCTCAGCCAGAAGAAACTATTGGTCTTTGACAGGATGTGAACATTCAGGAGGCAATGTTGATCTCTGACACAAGCAACAGTACGAAATGCACAATGTTATTTTGATTCTCTATGAAAAATGTGTTTTAACCTTATATACACTTCATATATAATGAGAATGAGTCTGATTTGTCTGTTGTAGTTTATCTGCAAAACTCATTTACTTCTATCAGAAGTCGAGGGAGGCCAATTATATTAACGGTATCGATTTAGTTTTGTTAGCTGTGGTCTGTTGCGTGCGTACCCGTGAGCTTTATTTCTGGGTTTCAGCTGTGGGAAGTTCCCCGTTTCAAATATGCCTAGTTAGAGCGGCACGTGGTAACAGCCGTCATGAGTTTCAATGCATTCAATCCCTAATTAAATGACCGTATTTATATCATTAGTAAGTTGAACACTGTAATATTTTGTCTACTTTAGTAAATTACTTTAATCAAACACACTAATGTCCGGTTTCACCAAGCTCCTTTAAATTAGCACAAACGACTTGTCAATAAACGGATCATTTAATTTTAACGAGATCTTTAAAAGTTGACTGTTTCACCATGCCTCGTTTCTTTAAAATTAACGTGTGTTTACTAACCTGGGGATTTTGTACGTATATCTTGCATGTTTTATTTCTCATACGACCATGGCTTCGAAATCGCGAATTTCATTGGTTACATACGATCACGGCTGACTTTGTTTTGGCATGAGGAAACAATCATAGGCAAGCGTGTAACAGGCTGTAATTTTAAGAACTTCTAAAAGTTCTTATTCTTGATATTTTTCCTAAATACAGTATGTTGTCATACTGTAATTTAAAAAAAAAAAAAAAAAAAACCAGATGCTTCCAAATATAAATAGGAATGTAGAGCAGTTAATTTGTAACTTCTAAAGTAAATATAAGAAAATTTTGCGGACGATAAGGTAAACAGCTTCAGAATTGTTGCCACAATACAGTTATTATTAGGCCTAAATTTAGGATGGGAAATCGCCTCTTTCATAAATTGCATACTACGTTTATACTGTATGTCATGTAAATTTATGTACCTTGTAACAATTTTGCCCTGCTTGTGTGGTAGAATTCAGAAGACGTGTCATTAAATTGGATTTTAAGGGGTATCCATTACATCCTAAAAGCAAAATCTCTTTGCACCCTTTCTATTTAAAAAGGCATCCTCTTACACCTTTGGAATGTTGTGATATCGTGTACTGACCGTAACATTATCTTAAAGCGAGAAGAATCTGTTGCAGAGGTGTTAAATGGGTGCTTCCTATCTGTCGCATTCTAACCTATATTCAGTTCCTTCTAGAATCATTCTTCTTACTTATTTCCTTAATGTGTAGCTTTCGTGAAATTCTTTATCTCTTAAATCTTCAAAATGATTATTCCAAGTGTTATTACAACACATAAAAGTTCGCCATTATGTTGCAAAATTTCAACATCGAATACGTCCGCCATGTTGTTGACTTCTTAACCCATCGTTACTGCTTAAACGCGACGAAATAGGTCCTAATAAATTAACAATGAGTTTAAAGACGCGTCAGTGATAACGATGTTTGGTGAAACACAAAAATTAACCAAAGTGTCATTAAATTATTTAACGAGATGTTATAATGATAACGATGGTTGGTGAAACCGGCCATAAATCTACCAAGTTTTGTAGGCTACCAACCACAGCGCAAGCAATGGCTAAGATGCAACTTTACATAGAAACCATGGTTCATTAAGTCAAGATGTTCTGTTCAAGGGCAGGACTTTCACTGCAAACCCAGCATTCTTCAATCTTTCTTATTTTCTGCCTTTCTCTTAGTCTCCGCATACGATCCATATGTCTTAATGTTGGTTCATTCATGCATTCATTCATTCATTCATTCATTCATTCATTCATAGTATTTTATCCAAGGGCAGGTTTTCACTGCAAACCCAGCATTTTCCAATCTTTCCTATTTTCTGCATTCCTATTTGTCTCCTCATATGATCCATATAACTTAATGTCGTCTATCATCTGATATATTCTCCTGGCCCGAACTCTTCCCCCGTTCACCATTCCTTCCAGTGCATTCTTCAGTAGGCAGTTTCTTCTCAGTCAGTGACCCAACCAATTCCTTTTCCTCTTCCTGATCAGTTTCAGCATCATTCTTTCCAACACAGCTTCATTTCTTATTCTGTCTGTCCACTTCACACGTTCCATTCTTCTCCATATCAGCATTTCAAATGATTCTATTCGCTTCTCTTCACTTTCCCGAACTGTAAGACAAATATCAAGTAATCACATAACAAGTCTTCAGCCTCACCTTTGCAAATACCATCTTGCCATCAACGCTAAGTAACCTGGAAGTTGATACACCATCGATAAATACCCCATAAAAAAGAAACAGACGTCAATTATTTTTCCGTTGTGAAAAACGTGACAATTTGTGAGAAATACTGTTATAATTAACAGGCGAGTCTATAGTTATAATAAATTCAATGTCGCCTGTAATTTAAAGCAGTCATTAAAACTTTTACACGTAGCCCGACAAAAGTACTTAACCACGTACAGTACGCCCTTTACTTCGACGTAATAGGAATGAACCTATGAATTTGTTTTCACACTTCTCTTTGGCTACAGACTTGATTTATAGTAATGTTTCACCGAGAGTTGTTAATAACTAGAATTTAAGCCTTCAGAGCCAACGGAGATTTCGAGAAAATAGTTTTGAATTAAATTACATTTCGTACTGAAATGAGACCTATTTATTTCTTTAATATTATACTTCACAAACACTACACACTGAACTAAAAAATATGATCCCTAAATATACTGTAATTGGAAGTATATACACAGATAAAAGATGAATACACAATGTACTGCTCCTGGAACAATCTTAGTTCAACTAACAAGAAATTCTGACATTTCGATGTTAGCGCAGCACATGCTATGAAGTTAGCAGTGCATGATGCGTTACAAATCTCCTTCTTGCCTTCTTTCGATTCTTTTCCATAGAGTCGCTTTGCAGTCTGAAGAATACAGCCTTTATTCTCATTTATTTCTTTACTTTATATATTTTCTAAAGGTGTATATAACATGGAAATGCTATCCAGAAGAAAAAAATTACTACATTAATAAGTTATACAAATTAAGTATAAAATTATTTTAAATTTTACATAATATTAACACCTCTCTATTTTTAAATATACTGACTGAGAAATGTGTAATAATTTTAATAACTCGAAAGAAAAAAAATGTTATAGAAATTCTGATGTAATTTTGGCAGATTGAAAATAATATTGTATGGAAAAATAAGAATTGGCATAGAGATATTCTTCTGCAGTTTCACAATTCTCGTACTCTGGTCACACCAACGTTGTTCTACGGTCCAGAATGTTGATTCTAATAGAAAGAAGTTAAGAAAAAAGTAAAGAAAGAAAGAAATCGCTTACGATGTCTTGTATACGACAGAGGCGAAATGTGCGCTCAGTGGCCATATAACATTGAACGCGTAGAAGGCAGGAAGTAAAATCATCATTCTCACTTCATTGTTTATTTGCGTTATCTATTTAGTAAAAAGTTCGGTAAAAACTAGTTAATCATATCTTTGCAAATATCCTTTTCAGTTTCGTTTAAAATGAGTTCCTATACTATTTTTAATAGTCATGCATTGTACTCAAAACAGTAAACTCAAGCTCGTAACTTTCAAGAGCCGAGTCGTCCACACCTGTGGAGTAGCGGTTAGCGCGTCTGGCGTCTACTGGGTAACTTTCAGTGTTGGACCGCGGACTCATTTCATCGGCATTATCACCTTCATCTAATTCAGACGCTAAATAACCTAGATGTTGATAAAGCGTCGTAAAATAACCTACTAAAATAAATATAAAAAAAAAGAACAGAGTCCTTCGGCACGATCTGTCCTTACTTTCGCGAGGACTATAGATCAGTGGTATTCAACCTCTTTTCTCCTTGTACCCCTAGAAACACTTTTCCACTCAAGCTTGTACCACAGACGATGTTAATTCATATTATACATAACTATATCTGAACTAAATTCAATTCAACAATTTATCAATTATTAAATCACCTATTTTTAAACTATAAAAGAGATAATCATGCTATTAACCCTTGTAATTGATTTCAGAGCCTTGTTCACTCCAGAGCACGAAAGACTGGTACCTAAGACTTTCGTGGTTCGAATCCTGCCTGCGAAGGAAACTTTTTTTTTGTTCCTTATTCAAAGTTATTCCCAATACTTTTCGATTGCTGGTAAAATTCATGTTCTGGGAATAATAAGTTAAGTAGTAAAATATCGCTGCAATCGAAAAGTATTTGGAATAAATTTGAATAAGGAACAAAAAAATGTTTCATTCCCAGGCAGGATTCGAATCACGAAAGTCTTAGTTACCAGTCTATCGTGCTTTGGAGTGAACAAGGCTCTGAAATGAGCTACAAGGGTCGGTCCGGTTTTTTTGCCACTACTGTACCTCCGGTTGAATACCACTGCTACAGAACACCATTAGTCATTCACAAGTAGCGGTAATACTTGATCATCTAGTTAACATCGGACAAGGTCAATGCTTAAGAAAACAGAAAAATACCAGGCAAATAAACCCCTAGTCTGTGTGACTAGGCAACAAACATCTGTACCGAAATCGAACCTGGATCCATTACTTTACAGTTTGGTACATTATAGTTAAGACCCAACGACCTAACGCGAAGTACGATAAAATGAAGGAAAACAGTCTCAACGAATTCCATATCACAAAAAGCAGAAGTTCGAAATGTATTTTGTGCGAGATCGTGCGTATTTGCTTGGTTTCCGCACAAAACCAATCCGCGGAAAGTCTAAAATTCCACATTCAGTATTCCCAACCTAACACACATAACAATTTCCCTCTCCTTACCGCTTAAGTGACATATTGATTTTACTGCTTTAGGCTTGTAACATTATTTTTAGAGACGTTCAATATAGAGAGTGTAACAAAAGTTTCTGTAACAGTATGTTAAAATTATTCTCTTGTTAATTTCCAATTTCTTCAGGAACCATGACCAAATTTTATGGTGTAGGAGTTGGTACTACTTGATTGTGGTGTGATGCAATCCTTTATTATTAATTTGTCTGAAAATGTGATATTTACCATCAAATATTTGAGAAAAAAATTGAAATTTTCACTGTACCAGAAACTTTTGTTACACTCTGTAGTAATAATTATAAATTGTAAACTTACCACTGCAATTTCACCTAAATTGCACTGTTAATTATTGTTTTTAAATATTTGCAAAAATTAAGTAAACTCTACAACTCCACTAAAGTTACTGCATTCGTGATGCAAGTAACATTAAGGAAGCCGTGAAAAAATCAACAAGATTCCAGACTCATCATAGACTGGGGGAAAAAAAAAAGACAAACGTATATCACGGCCTGCTGGAGTATAGTAAACACAGAAAACATTTTAAAGCAACAATGTTGAAGATAGATATTTTTGTTTTGCAAATTTGCCGTCATTGAACAGAAACCAAGATGGAGATTTCATTGCAACTAATTAGAAATTCCTCTTTCAGGTATGTAATAAACGATCTTCGCACAGAATAATGTACGATACACGAGCGGTATGTTTTTTTTTTTCAATTCTCGGAAATTAAAAAAGCTCAACTACGGTACGTTTCGCTTTTTCAAACTTTTTCTCGAACATGAAAACTTCAACATACCGCTCTTGTAACGCATATTACTATAACAAACTCCATATCACAAAAAGTAAAAGTTCGAAAGGTATTTTAAAAGTTTGTTCAAACAGGACTTAAGTTCTTTTTCAGGGTTTACTTCGTACTTAATGAGAAATCATTTAGCAATCATCAAGTGGGCATTAGCCCATGTTAGGAAGACATAAGAATAGTTATAGTGAAGTGCAATGTAGCGGTATCCAGCGATGAACACATTATCTAGCACAGGATTTACTTTTTGTGGGTGTTACGAACTTCCGTGTATTTCTGCCCGCAGCCTCCGATACGAGAGAAACTGGAGAGCCGGAGGATATAACCTACACACGAGGCCGTTCATTTCTTTTTTCTTCCGTCTTGCACGTCGTCATAAATTTGTACCCCACTTGCAACAGAGTTGTACTAATCATTCACGTCCAATCTTATATTTACGCGGCACTAAAGTTGTTCTATGGGGTTCTTGCAAACAAGCTTTAAAGCAACAGTAAGCTAAAGGCTGGTTCACAATAAACCGGTAACGGAAACGACAACGAGAACGAGAACGGAAATAATGTTAAAATAAATGTATTTAAATGTGAGCAATCACAATTAACTATAGTAAATACTCGAATTTAAATACATTTCTTTTAGCAATATTTCCGTTCTCGTTCTCGATGTTTCCGTTCTCGGTTTATTGTGAATCAGCCTTAATGGTGAAGCGAGATCTCCGCAATGCTTACGATTGACATCCACTTTACACACGAATTTTAAAACATGATTAAGTATTATGAATAGTTGTTTAACTTTAAGAAACTTTTGCTGTATAAAATATTCAACAGTCTACTGGGTAATAGCGAAATATTCTCACAAATTCAACTTAACCCTAGAACATCACGTTTAAGAAATCGTCAATACTTACATTACAAAAAGTCAAACAACTCAGCACATAAAACTTCACCAGTGTCTAAAATGTGTTAAAAATTCAATGAAATATGTAAAACATGGGATCTAGATTTCAGTATTTCTTACATTAAATATAAACATTTTCTTATTAAAATACTGAAGATAGTTGATTTTAAACGGTATTGCTATCTATTTGCTACTCTGTAATTTTATTTATAGGCCTAGGTATATTTGACATATTTTTACATATGCTATAGAATTTAGTGAAGAACTGTTTTCAGAACATGTGAGGAGTTATAGTAGAAGGACGAGGAATAAAGTGCATAAGATTTGCTGATGATATGACGTTGTTAGCAGAAGAGGAGATGATACTAAAGGATATGCTACTGAAGCTAAATGATAGCTATGAGCAATATGGAATGAGGATAAATGGCAACAAGACGAAGACCATGGTCATAGGAAGGAAAGT
>JAJSOF020000009.1:145322087-145527087 GCA_025594305.2 Periplaneta americana
TGCCAGGGAGTCAAAAGGAGGATAGCAATGGTCAAGGAAGCTTTTAATAGAAAAAGAAGCAAAAAAGAGACTTTGTATGGAGTGTGGCATTGTATGGGACAGAAACATGGACATTACGATGAAGTGAAGACAAGCGAGTAGAAGCATTTTAAATGTGGATATGAAGAAGAATGCAGCTTGTGAAATGGACATAGTACCAAAGAAATGAAGGGTGAAGAGAAATGACGCTGAAACTGATCAGGAAGAGAAAAAGGAATTGGTTGGGTCACTGACTGAGAAGAAACTGCCTGCTGAAGGATGTACTGGAAGGAATAGTGATCGGGAGAAGAGTTCGGACAGAAGAAGATATCAGATGATAGACGACATTACGATATATGGATCATATGCGGAGACAAAGAGGAAGACAGAAAATAGGAAAGACTGCATCTGCAATAAAGAGAAGATGTGTGCTTATTAACGTAAGCTTTTGTGTGATTATTATTCCGCATTAATTCTCAGATAATTGCGGATTTTCAAAACGATATTTCTTTACTTCACTGATTTAACAGTTCATATGTAATTATCACTAATAACGTGTGAGAATGTATTTAATGTTAACGCTTACTATTGTATTCAGCATCACAATCATGTTCATTTTCTATTGGTCTACTTGATTCTGGATAATTAAAAGAATCTTCGCACCCATATCATCAACTGAGAGTGAAAGTAGCCTATCACCGCCAGTTTTCAGACGTACCTCTGTACCTTGTGCATCATCCTTCTTAGCATTTCTCTTAATACTTTCATAAAATTGATTTGTTTCATAGTTCGCGTTTTCACATCCAAATGGCGACTGAAATCTTGGGTTGAAGAAACCCATGCTTATTCCTTTTTCCCAATGAAAGTTCCATCACTACGTTTGTCTTTAGTTACGTTCTTATAATTAATTGCTAGATCTAGGCCTACTAAAATAATTATGTATCTCATATGAGGTAACATCACTGCTCCTTATACGTTTCTTTTTCTCGATTTCCGTTGTAATTATGTTATTCTCTAATACTTGCATAGTGTAAAAAAATAAAATTTTCCGCTAAAACAAATGACAACACCACAACTATAGGCACCAGAGGTCTGCATCGGACGTTTTCGCTCGAGCGCCAAGTAGTTCATAGCATAATCCGATAGGTAGCGCACATGCATGAAGGGTAAAATTGTCATGACCGACAAATCCTCGAACGGTATAAGCCGAGCGTTAGACATTCGTTCTTGTTACAGTGATGAACTGTGTAGTAACATCATAGATGTTTATCATTTCAAAACTTTGCAGTGTTTAACTAACCTCTCCATAGTACAACTACAAAACTTGCTTTAGGACTGGGTCCTACCCCTCACTCTGGAAAATGGCATTAGTGAAACCTTTACCTAAATCTAACACACCTTCTACAGTAAACCAATACAGACCGATATCAATTCTTCCCACTCTTTCAAAAGCATTAGAACATATTGTACATGGACAACTTATGAACTATCTCGACGAACACAAACTCCTTGATGACTATCAATCGGGTTTTAGACATGGACACAGCACTTCTACAGCCCTACTTAAAGTGACTGAGGACATCCGTGAAGCTATGGATAGGGGTGAAGTAACGGCACTAACTCTTCTCGATTTCAGCAATGCCTTTGGTTCTGTTGATATCGACTTGCTTCTTGCAAAGATGAAGGCTTTGCACCTGTCAGACAATACCTTGAGCTGGATGGACTCCTACCTACGTGACCGCCAACAGTGTGTTTCACTTGATAATCAATTCTCCCAATGGAGATGCACAAAGGCGGAGTGCCGCAGGGCTCCGTATTAGGACCACTACTTTTCTCTATCTACATTAATGACGTATCAAAGAACTTACAGTATTGCCGATATCACCTCTATGCCGACGACCTACAACTTTACATACATTCCAGACCCAATACGATCAATGAATCGATTGACAAGTTAAATTGTGACCTAGCCACTGTCTCCACTTGGGCGGCCAATTTCGGACTCGCACTTAATCCAAATAAGACTCAAGCCATAATTATTGGACATAAGCGTTTAGTTAACTCCCTTAATAACAGTAATCTTTCAGTTGTTACCCTTAACAACACGCTAATCCCTTATTCATCTGTCGTAAAAAATCTTGGCTTCTTTTTTGATAATAATCTAAGTTGGAATTTTCAAGTTAAAGAAACGATAAAAAAATCTGTTCCTCCATTCACTGTTTGAGTCGCTTGAGAAACTTCTTGCCCCAGCAACTAAAACTTACCCTAGTGCAAACCCTAGTAACGCCGCACTTCGATTATTGTGACGTTTTGTTAAGTGACCTAAGTTCTGAATTGTCAGTCAAGTTACAGCGAGCTCAGAATATGTGCGTCAGATACGTGTGCAACATCCGACGGTATGATCACATATCACCGTCCTTCGCAAGTCTTTCGTGGCTCCGACTTAAAGAACGTAGAACTTTACACTCTTTGTCTTTACTCTTTCGAATTCTGCACATTTCAACACCAAATTACCTTTCGTCTCGTTTCTCTTATATCTATACTCTAACCACGACGTAAATACCAGATCACTTATCTGTGGACCGCTAAGTATACCTCTTCATAGAACATCTTGTTATTCATCATCTTTTACAATATCCACCTCGCGTCAATGGAATTCCTTGTCACAAAGTATTAGGGGCTGCAAGACAATAAACACCTTTAAGAACAGCTTAAAAGGTAACCTTATTAGCATTTCACTCCAATCATACTGATTTAAACTATCACTGACTACATTGTTACTTTTTTTCTTTAGATATCATCCTGATTGTGCTGTATTTTAATTGTCTCGTAATAATCTCTTTCTATTATCTAATATTATTTGAAATATATTAACATTCTATGTATTTTAGTTTAATTCTGCTACACAGTTTATTTCAGTGTTTAATTAACAGTTCATAGTATTTTGTTATTTAATTTGTAAATAACTTTTGTATACATGTAACTCTCATCTAAATCAAATTGTTGGATTCTTTGTAAGTTCATGCATATGTATATACACTTTTTGCTGGTTGAGTGGAAGAGAAGGCCTTACGGCCTTAACTCTGCCAGCTAAAATAAATCATTATTATTATTATTATTATTATTATTATTATTATTATTATTATTATTAAAATGTAATATAAATGTTGTAGGTAAATGTTCCCCTCCTCCACACACAGGAGTGTTTTTGTTTTTGCCACATCTGATAGATGTTATTGGATGTAAATGTAATTGTTATAAACGGAGAACACAATCACGATAATGCAAGAGCTGTATCAAGTTTTCTAGTAATAATAATAATAATAATAATAATAATAATAATAATAATAATCATTATCATCTATAATAATTAGTGTATCAATCTTTGCGTCTGTAACAGTTGTGCAGCATGATTATTAGTTTTATTATATTTTCTGTGACGTTATCTCTGTAGTAATATTGTTATTAATCTACTGCTACATCAATAATATTTTGTAAAATGTTTCTACATTATCGCAGTATATAGGCGGAACACTATGTATGGACCTATCATATTATATATATGGTAAATCAAATATTGAATAATTATTAATTATCAATAATAACTGTACATCAAAGTTTTTCATACTATTTTATTTATAACTTCATGTTCCCGTTTTGGTACGTTCCATTGACTGTTCCATTAAACGTTTGTCATAAACGCAGAAAATAAAGCCTTATTTTTACCATGTGAGCAAAACATATGTGTATCTTATCTGTCGCCTTCCATACAAGATAAGACATGTCGGTGAGATGCTTCTATTTATTACGAGCGTATCACGACCGATCTTATCTCACTCGAGGGTGAGACACTCGACCGAGTTCAAGCGAGCGATTTAACTCCAATGCAGCACTCTGATAGGCACATTCAGTAAACTTTCATATAATCACTGCTTCTTTGATTTCTGTTACATTGCCCTTAACATCATGTTACCTAACCAAAGTAGCTCAAATGGTTGGTGAAACACTATTACACTAACAGGATGTTTAATTGTTAACAACACGTTAATTAACATGTTGTTAGGTTATTTTAACGAAGCTTGGTGAAACTACTGTAGACCATAATCTAATAATAATACACTAAATTTAAATACCGATAATGTAAATTGTAAACAATAATTTTAATAATAATTCCCTCCTTGACAAAATTCTGCATACGCCACAGGTCGAAAGATTCCATCGATTCTATAAATTTGGACGATCCGCCAATGACAGCGTACAGAAACCAATTCCTCATCTAAAGTTGTAACTTTGCATCATCTCCAGGAATCTAAAGTTCGTGATCTTATCCACAGTGATCATTGCAACGAATATGGAGTCCGCTGCTCATAAATCGTGCACGAGTGCAATAACTCTCTCTTCGTGAAGGAACTTGGCGAGGCTTCCAACTTCCATCCGGGATGAACTTCAGAGTCAAGGTGAAGCCAGGTATGCCTTGAGATGCTAAGTTCGAATCTCGGAACAATGACGTGAGTAAATAAACACTTCATCTCCTGTTCACATTCCGAAGACGCCTGCAGTTCTGCACACCTGCAGCCTCTCATGTCACGGCCTCTAAACAGACAGTGATCCGCAGCTGTCGCTTCCTCATTGTTGCTGCATCACAATAACACCTTCAACTTCCCAGAAGCTGTTGTCATTTTATTGTACAGCAAAGCAGTGCAAACCACTCTCGTCTTCTAATTTAGATAAAGCCGCGCCGTGTCTTAACGGTACAGGGGGAACGAGGGAAGGGTTCACGGCATTACTAACTACAACTTAAAGTGGATATTGTAGGTGATATCCAATTTATATGGGAGCAAATAGTCAAGTCAATGAGAACAAGTTTTGTCAAATAAGACTTTTGATACGTCCAATACTTCTGAGAATATGAAATTACCGTGTTGCAACGCTCCTCGAGGTCGCTGCTACGCAATGGGGATGAGTGTAGCTGCAATCATCCACTACGTAAGATTACGAGAGGAGAATGTAAACAAAAACGTCTCATCAGCTACGTTTCGATCAAATTAATTTTTTTTTATTTTATTGGGTTATTTTACGACGCTGTATCAACATTTAGGTTATTTAGCGTCTGAATGAAATGAAGGTAATAATGCCGATGAAATGAGTCCGGGGTCCAGCACCGAACGTTACCCAGCATTTGCTCGTATTGGGTTGAGGGAAGACCCCGGAAAAAACCTCAACCAGGTAACTTGCTCCGACCGGGATTCGAACCCGGGCCACCTGGTTTCGCAGCCAGACGCGCTGACCGTTACTCCACAGTTGTGGACTCGATCAAATTACTGTACGTTCGTAACATTTAACACATTACAGTAAAACCCCGATTATCCGTCACCCTATTAACCGACTGGCGGATTATCCAAATGTCTTTCTCTCGCTCCTTCGTTCGTTGGTTCGTTTATTTATTTATTTATTTCTTTATTTATTTATTTCTTTATTTATTTCTTTATTTATTTCTTTATTTATTTCTTTATTTATTTCTTTATTTATTTCTTTATTTCTTTCTTTATTTCTTTCTTTATTTCTTTCTTTATTTCTTTCTTTATTTCTTTCTTTATTTCTTTATTTCTTTTTCTTTATTTCTTTATTTCTTTATTTCTTTATTTATTTCTTTATTTCTTTATTTCTTTATTTATTTCTTTATTTCTTTATTTCTTTATTTATTTCTTTATTTCTTTATTTATTTATTTCTTTATTTATTTATTTATTTCTTTATTTCTTTATTTATTTCTTTATTTATTTATTTATTTCTTTATTTATTTATTTCTTTATTTATTTATTTCTTTATTTATTTATTTCTTTATTTATTTATTTCTTTATTTATTTATTTCTTTATTTATTTATTTATTTATTTATTTATTTATTTCTTTATTTCTTTATTTCTTTATTTATTTCTTTATTTATTTATTTATTTATTTATTTATTTATTTATTTATTTATTTATTTATTTATTTCTTTCTTTATTTCTTTCTTTATTTCTTTATTTATTTATTTCTTTATTTATTTCTTTCTTTATTTCTTTCTTTCTTTATTTCTTTATTTATTTCTTTATTTCTTTATTTATTTATTTATTTATTTGATTTATTTACCTATCTACCTATCTACCTACCTACCTACCTATTTATTTATTTATTTATTTACTTATTTATTTATTTTGCTACAGAAACATATAAAGTAGACACTATTGTACGTTATATTAGTATAGGTATTTTTCCTACAAAGTGTAATTACAAGCATTTACAATTACACAGTTTTGGTCTACTGTGCGAGTTGCCGTACTCTACAACTTCTGTATAAAATGAATTCCATGAGTGTCGAAAGAAAACTTGTTGTGCTAAGTATCGAACAAAATGCAAATAATTAAGTGGTTCGGGGACAGAGAAATTGTGGATCATCTCGCATCACAACACGAAACTGCTTTTACAACTCTGCACGATTTAATAAAATCAAGGATAAAGTGTATACAGTATGTAAATCTACTACATGAGACCTTTACTATTTCTATCTTTCCGCTGACAGCCCTTAAAAGAAGTTTTCTTACCCCTTAAACACGTCGTTGACATCTGAACTTAAATTAATGAACTTCTGATTCATTACCAAGGTTATTAAACACAAGACCACGGAGAAAATGAAAATTCAGTATTATTCACTTAATCTGCAAAAATATTTTATGGTAGGGATTATCCGATTTTTCGATTAACCGTTCAGTCAATCCCCCTTCATTACCACGGATAATAGGGGTCCTACTGTACTTAATATTATTGAAAACTTAATTTCTTTTCTAAATTAATTTATTTTTAATTTCTTTAAAGATGATAACTTAAATGGAGATTGAGTTACAAAATCTATATTCGTAATAATGTTATTTTGAATTTACACCAAGTGTAAAGGAATCTTTAATGGAAATAGTTTTGTTTCATAAGAATGCATATTTTTTACTATTTTGTAATTAGAGCAAAGAAATCAACAGATACTGTGAATGTTAAATAAGTTTCACGGTATTAAATTTGAGTTAAAGTGGTTATAGCGTAATAAAGACTGTTAAAAATCAAACAATTTTCGTAATTAATTGATTCAATATTTAGTGTTTTCATTTACAGTAATTTGATCAAAACGTGTCATGAGACGTTTCTGTTTACATTCTCCTCTCGCAAGTCTTGCGTATCGGATGATTGCAGTTACACTCACCCCCCCCCCCTGCGGAGCAATGGACCAAAGAGCGTTGCAGCTTTGCAACACGCTACATTTCGTTTTCGTATTCTCAAAACTATTGGACGAATCAAAAAACTTATTCGACAAAACATGTTCGTAATGACTTCATCTATTTACTTACTTACAAATTCCGGAAGTTCATTGCCGCCCTCACATAAGCCCGCCATCAGTCCCTATCGTGAGCAAGATTAATCCAGTCATTAGCATCATATCCCACCGCCCTCTAATCAATTTTAATATTATCCTCCCATCTACGTCTCGGAATCCTCAAAAGTCTTTCCTCTCAGATCTTCCAATTAACACTCTATATACATTTCTGGATTCGCCCATACTTACTAATGCCCTGCCCATCTCAAACGTCTGGATTTATGATTCTTAATTATGTTAGGTGAAGAATACAATTCATGCAGTTATGCATTGTGTAACTTTGTCTATTCTCCTGTAACTTCATCCCTCTTAGCCTCAAATATTTTCTTAAGCACCTTATTCTCGAACATCCTTTACCTCTGTTCCTCTCTCAAAGTGGGAGTCCAAGTTTCACAGCCATAGAGAACAACCGGTAACATAAGTGTTTTATAAGTTCTAACTTTCAGATTTTTTGACAGCAGACTAGATGAAAAAAGCTTCTCAACCGAATAATAACAGGCATTTCCATATTTATTCTGTATTTAATTTCCTCTGGAGTGTTATTTATATTTGTTACTGTTGCTCCAAGATATTTGAATTTTCCCACCTTTTCAAAGGATAAATTTCAAATTTGTATATTTTCATTTCGTACTACGTTCCGGCCACGAGACATAATCATATACTTAGCCTTTTCGGGATTTACTTCCAAACCTATCTCTTTACTTGCTTCCAGTAAAATTCCCATCATCAACATAATAATAATAATAATAATAATAATAATAATAATAATAATAATAATAATAATAATAATAATGTATTGTGGGTCCCTGTCACCACGGCATGGCGCGTCCTCAGAGGAGACGGCCTCCAGATATGGAGGGTAGCTGCGAATATATTGAATAAGCAGTCGTGGACAGCCGATAAGGGGTGGTCCTCCAGCTTGGGGGTTGGGCGAAGGGCTAACAACCCATCACCGTAAAAACAGCTTGTTACGAAACCTAACAATAAGCCTCAGTAGCGGGCTTATGTGAGGGCGGCAATGAACCTCCGGGTTCCTTAAAAGCAAGTAAGTAAGTAATAATAGTAATAATAATTATAATAATAATAATAATAATAATAACAACAATAATAAAGATTTTTTTATTTCAAAGTGCTACTTAAATAGGTACTTAAAAAAACAATCCAGACTTCTGTTCATTTCTTTGAAGGTTTACAATATCTTAACATATTGTAACGTAAGTTTTACATTACACCGTAAGAGAAACATCTGCTGAAATTTCTATATCCACCTAACCTTGTAATTGTCTCTAGATTCCGAACTATAACACGGTTATACGAACATATTTTGACTGGCGACACAGTATATCAATATAGTTACCTTGTAACTTGTGAACTTATCGTTGGAGCAAATTCAAGTTTTTTCAACCGGGATTGATAAAAATTAGTGCAAAATTAGTGCTGAATTATTGAGATATTACATTTCTCGTGTAAAACAATCACCAACTGAAAATGGCTTTAGAATCTTCCTCTTACATCTGTCAATGCAGCACACAGTCACAAGAAATTAATATTCCTTTTAAATAAGTTCGTTGTAGAGGTGTTGGGGAGGAAGGAGAAAATAATTTTAAATTTCCTGGTTTATGATGTGTCTTAAGTTACTTCTGCACTAATATAAACATGTTGCCAAGGTAATTTTTAGAAGTGAAAGGCAATATAAGAAACAAACATGATGCAATTTTTATAAATCGAAAAGTCAATGTTTTGTTTTTAAAAACATCCAGACTGTTTCATGCAAGATCTCTTACTGCATGAGTCCTAACTTTTTAAGTTCTGTAAATCCATTTAACACTTCCATGTTCAAACAAACTGCATAATATATGCACGACATAAAACGCAAGACTTTGCATAGATTACGCAGCAGAATCACCGTGGACGGACAGCTGCGAGTCGGTTCCCACTGCAGGACGAAGGGGAGATGGTAAAGACCTGCCTAAAAATATACGACTTTGCATCTATGGACTGGTTCCATGCTCTACTCAGAGAGATGCGCACAATTGAAGAAGGTATTGCGTTACGACTTATGCGACATTATCTCACATAATTATTTCATGAGAAATTGTCGAAATTTATTTGTATAAAGTTGCCTCAAGTGTATGGATAAACTTATATGTTGCTTGAGTTGTGACAAGAAATTGTGAATTTATAAAAAAAAACCGTGAATGATACATTTTTTCACTCTTCATGCTACTCGTTTTCTTTATTTAAATTCTCTATATACTTAGATATATTACGCCATTCGCTTTGTAAAATCCTAGATCATATATGTAACAGATAATTCCTCGCTACGTTAAAATCGGCAGCACTTTGAAGAGAACAACCGCCAGGATCGCCACCCGTCCGCCGTAAACGAACACGAGATGGCAGCACAGTCGCTAATGCAATTCAAATGGGTATTATGACGTGACTCCTTATGTAACAACTAGATGGCAGCGTAGTAAACCTGACAACCTATAACCCCGACATATCTGTTACATATATGATCTAGGGTAAAATTTAAAATCAAGTTATTTTCATTTTCACAATCAAGTTACTGATTTTCAATAAGCAGTGAAATGTAAATGGCGCATTTATTTCTTACTATGCATTACATTTAGCAACATACAACCAGAGAATCACTATAATTTTATTCTAAATTAGCAATGTTATCTCTGTAGCGCTCGGGAAAAGTGGCACAAGTCAAAAATGTTAATTTTACAGGAGAAGGAAAAAAAACTGTCTTCACACTGGTTTATGTTGATTTGATTTTCTTCTGTATGAATTATTGTTATGAGAGAAATACTTATGTCTCTTTTCCCAAGAGAGCAGATGTTCCATAAGTTGTCAATAAATTAATAAAAAATGTTTGTGGAAACTGACTTATGCCACTTTTCTCAAGCATTCCACATCTGTACATACTGCATGGCCTTAGAAAATACGACAAATGTATTAAATATTAGAGAGCTGTGCAGAATATTGCTTACAACCGGTTTATATTTGACCGGTCAGAGAACATTCGACAAAGTAGAGTATCGGACCGAATGTTTGCAGGCTAGACAGAACACCAGGCGCACTTCATCATACAGAAACACTGACATTTTCTGAATACACAAACGGAGTAACAATTGAAGAAAATTTACTATGTGTAATTTAAAAAAATATATTTCCTTCATATAGGCCTATAATTGATTCGAAACTTTATATACTTATTTCCATAACTAATATATAAATGAACAAATGGACACCGGTAATAAGTATAATGCATAATATGAAATGTGGTGTGTAACGAAATGCAAGAAAAGAATGAAACAATTAATTACCAAATAGAAGAGCGAATAACTACATAAATGTTTTGTAACGTTTACACTTTAAACTCAAAATGCGTACCTCTAAAACAGTAGTTGTTAATATATAATGCCTTTTAATTGCTCTAAGCAGGTACATTATTATTTCATTAATAAATCAGTTTTTAAGAAAATAGAATGTTATTAACAAAGGAAAAGTTAATTACCTGAATTGCATAAAATATCTTTTTCAAAGCCTCCTTAGTACTGTACCATGTTACAAAATATCTGTAGATGCAGTAACTATTCTTTGTGTCATTATGACAGTTATCTTTAAACAATTTGAAAACGATTAGAGATATCTCAAAACAGACTGCTTCATTTTTTTTAGAAAATGTCACATGATTTTGACCTCCTTTTCATTTAAAATTTCAAAGTCGCATCCAAAATGGCGGCTTTTGAGATAGCTGAGGGCTAGAATCTAATGTGTCACGGTAGAGCATTTGGTCTTACAAATACTGGTAACACCTACAGTAATCGAAAATAAAGCATATGGAAGATATTTATATGGTTCCAGACTTTTGATTCACTCTGTACTATAATTTAAAGCCAAATTATACAGGGTGATTCAGACCACCCGTAACAGTAAATTATTTCGGAAACTAGGGCATGAAAATTTTCGAGAAAAAAATATTTATAACTAAACCACATGTGAATTTTCACTTGAGCTTGATTTCATCAATCAGCTCTAACAGGAAGTAGGGTCAGTGGCGTATATCTTTAAAACTTCAAATGGGAGCCGGGGGTCAAATAGGGTACCATTTGATAGAGCTCTTCAAAACAAACAACTTTCATACGACACGTTTTTATTTATTCCTATTCTTTCAATTAGAAAACGTACGAAAAGGCAATGGGTGATTCGGATCACCCCTAAGTCATTTATTTCGGAAACTAATGCATGAAAATTTTCGACACAAAAATAATTATGACTAAACCACATGTGAACTTTCACTAGAACTTGATTTCATAAATCAGCTCTAACAGGAAGTAGGGTCAGTAGAGTATCACTTTAAAATTTCAAATGAGAATCAAACAGGGTACCATTTATTAGAGCTTTTGAAAACAAACAACTTTCAAAGAAAAGTTTTTATTAATTCCTACTCTGCCAGTCACTTGACCACGCCGAAGTATTAGGAGTCACTGACAGAGTCAGAAGAAGAGTACAGGTGTGTGCTGCTCAGAACGGCAGATAGTTTGAAAATTTATAAAAAATTAATGGAATTGTCAAGCCTTTCAGTAACATGTCAACATGAATTGTCTTGTTTACATTTTCGTCTTATAACATTAATTCTCAATAGCTATTGATAACATTGTCTTTTTGTACGTTTTCTCATTGAAAGACTAGGAATTGATAAAAAACGTTTCCTGTTAAAGTTGTTTTTTTGAAGAGCTCTATCAAATGGTACCTTATTTGACCCCGACTCCCATTTGAAATTTTAAAGTGATACGCCACTGACCCTACTTCCTGTTAGAGCTGATTGATGAAATCAAGCTCAAGTGAAAGTTGTAAATATTTTTGTCTCGAAAATGTTCATGCACTAGTTTCCTAAATAAATTACTGTTACGGGTGGTCTGAATCACCCTGTATAACACGACCTACAGAATAGTACATTATGCAACGAGTTACATAATATTCATACGAGCGTCTTAATTACCATTATAGGCAAGTTTCATACGACTTTTTATGCTCGACCATATTTCTAACTTTAAATTATTCAGATGTATACATTTTATTTGTATCTGACAAGATCGGAAGTGACCTTGTTCTAGGTCGTGAATTGTGAGATGTGCGCAGAAGCGAAAGAATTGATTTTTCCGAGGAACAATAATGTCATTGACCTTGATGTAATCCCGTTAAGCTTGATATAACCTTGATTATTGAATTAGACATTGAAAAACGAGATGACAAATTGAATTTATTTGAATATTATTTACAATTAACGCTAATTATTATAGTAACAGAACATAACCTTCTGCGACAGTATTGGATTTCAAGCCTCCGTGACTTTTCGCTAATTCTCTTTCGATTGCATATCCGAGAATAATCGATACTTGCGGTTTTATAACGGTACAAAGCTGACTTGTCATTGGCTGAACACCTGTAAGCTGAGTTGTCATTGGCTGAACACCTATACTTTAATGAGTAGGTGTACTTTAATGTCATGCATTAAAGGACTGCTACCAGGTGTATAATTACTACATTTCGGCATGGTCGAGCATAATAGTACATTATGCAACAAGCCTATAATGAAGGTAATTAAGAAGTGAGTATGGATATTTATGAAACGAGCGCAAGCGAGTTTCATAATTTTCATAAGAGCTTCTTAATTACTATTATAGGCGAGTTTCATACGAGTTTTTATGCTCGACCATATTTCTAACTTTATATTATTAATTTTATTGTATCTGACCTGGAGCAATGTCCCGTATGTTGTGAGATGTGCGCAGACGCGAAAGTATTGATTTTTCCCGAGGAACAGATGTGCACATTGACCTTGCTAGGCCATAAGAACCTACAGAGATAACATTGAAATTAAATTAGACATTGAAAAACGAGATGACAAATTGAATTTATTTGAATATTATTTACAATTAACGCTAATTATTATAGTAACAGAACATAACCTTCTGCGACAGTATTCGATTTCCAGCCTCCGTGACTTTTCGCTAATTCTCTTTCGATTGCATATCCGAGAATAATCGATATTTGCGGTTTTATAACGGTAGAAAGCTGACCTGTCATTGGCTGAACAGTTGTAACCTGAGTCGTCATTGGCTGAAAGACCTGACCTTTAATGAGTAGGTGTACTTTAATGACATGCATTAAAGGACTGCTACCAGGTGTATAATTAGTACATTTCGGTACGGTCGAGCATAAAAGTATGTAATGTACTCGTACATAAACTTCCTGCGATTTTAGTACATTTATTGCATATTACAGTAGAACATAAATTAGTATGATATAGTGTGGTTGGTAACCCTGTAGTGGAGACAAGTTTGACGTCACACCGATGGGTATGTGAGAGTGACTTACAAGAACATCCCTTCGGGGCTCAGCGCGTGGTATCAGTCATAGCACGCACGTCACTTGCATTCCCGCGCTATACTTGTCAGCAACTCAGAACGCTGTCTTCCATGTCCCTCCGCCTACCCTGCGTACCTGCAACAAGAAAATCGCGCACACACTTCAGCATTAAGTACACAAGTTCTCTGCAAACACGTCACATGAGAAACAAATTCCTAGAAGGCAAAAAGACTGAAATCTCTGATCTGATATATCGCGAAAACAGTGGCGGCTTATGAAATTCTCTTGTGGAAGGGTTCATTCGTTACTTGACTGCAAGGATTTTAAAAATTTTGCGTTATTTGCTTTTTATGAATTTGCTACGAAGCACTGCAAATTTTAGCTAACATTGAGGTAAACCATTAATAATGTCCATTTTTTTACATATCCATTTTACGTTTTATTTTCATATACAGTAACATCATTTTATTTTTACTTCAATTTTTATTGTACCTGAGTTTTTAATGTACTTCACTCCCACCCCATCTACTAGTAAACTTCCAACCGTCCTCCACATAGAACCAAGGCCGCGTATGTAGTGAAAGTCGCCTTACGGTCATAATAAACAGTACTGAGTTAGTGAGTATAGTAAGTTCCAGAAATATGTTAGCGTTTTCCAGTGACGAAAGAGCTTTCAATATTGAATCATATTTTCGCACAGGTACTGTCGTCCGTTTGTCTACGTCGCATCCCCGTTTCCCCTGCTTCTGCACGCCCCTCTGTAAAGGCTAATGGTCCACACCTGTGGAGTAACGGTCAGCGCGTCTGGCCGCGAAACCAGGTGGCCCAGGTTCGAATCCCGGTCGGGACAAGTTACCTGGTTGAGGTTTTTCCGGGGTTTTCCCTCAACCCAATACGAGCAAATTCTGGGTAATTTTCGGTGCTGGACCCCGGACTCATTTCACCAGCATTATCACCTTCATTTCATTCAGACGCTAAATAACCTAGATGTTGATACAGCGTCGTAAAATAACCCAATAAAAAATTTTAAAAAGGCTAATGACTGGGCTGTCTTAGTTATTTTCTGAAAACATTAATTTCTGTTAGGAATTGGACGTCTACGTAATATTATACAACTGTTTAAAACTTAAATAAAAGGGCCTCGTTAAGTAATTAACTGTCACGTGATTTTCCCCCTTTCTACGACTCTGCGACAAAACCACTTGGACGGACGATAGATAGCATGTCTGAGTAATTTTATCTTTTCGGATTGGGCAGAAGTGAAGATTGAATTTACAATACGTAAGGTACTTTTTTATAGTGTAAGTACAGAATTATTTCAACATGAGCTATTAGTACGAAGGAGGAAACCGGTAATTGGAATTAGGTACAATAGTCTATAGTGCGATAATATGCACAAAAGAACAGAAGCCTGTATCGAAATGAACGGCCACCATTTTAAAAAATGTGTTTAAATATCCATACTATGATTATTTTTCAATTTAACTTCATTCTCTATATTGTACGCTAATGTGCTGTAGACAATATAATATACACTGCATAATGAATACGTCTGAATAGATAGCTCAATTCGTGAGTAAAAACACTTATTGTTGATACAGTACTGTATTTTGATTAAACAAAAACCTAATGAAAATTATCAAACTCAAAATCGCGATATTTCCTAGTTTACGTAAATGGATGAACTACTTTTCTTCCCTCCTATACCTAGTAAATTGATTTGTTTGTATTTTACGCCAGTATCATCAAACTCAGTCGTGGAAGGGGGTAGCAAACGGTGTTTCCGGTTCTCAATCGTTAATTCAAAGATATACCCAGGTTAATATTAGAAATGTTAGTAAAAATAAAATGATGTCCCTGTACAAGGTGTTCATTAAGTATAGTATATTATCATAACTTCTTAAATTTCAAATAAATTTCTTTCTTTGGAGTTACTTGAAGTCCAGAGTGCACCAGAATAAACCAGGAAATACTGAAGAATTAGATACGAAATGGAACAGATCAGTCATGCTACTGTGAGAAAGCCAACGGACTGTTTTCATAATAGACTACGAGATTGTTGTGTGAATGATTCTCTTTTTCAGCATCTGATGTAAAGTTTGGTTAGTGATAGTACAGGGACATCATTTTATTTTTACTGCAATTTTTATTGTACCTGAGTTTTTTAATGTACTTCACTCCCACCCCTTCTACTAAGGAAGTTCCAACTCCACACAGAACCAAGACCGCAGATAGTAAGCAGTACTGACTTACTGAGTATAGTACGTTCCAGAAATATGTTCGCGTTTTCCAGTGACGAAAGAGCTTTCAATATTGAATCATATTTTCGCACAGGTACTGTCCGTTTGCCTACGTCGCATCCCGATTTCCCCCACCTGCTTCTGCTCTCCCCTCTGTAATAGCTGGGCTGTCTTAGCTCTTTTCTGAAAACATTAATTTCTCTTAGGAATTGGGCGTTTACGAAATATTATACAGATGTTTAATTTAACTTAAATAAAAGGGCCTTGTTAAGTAATTAACTGTCACGTGATTTCCTCCCTTTCTACAATCCTGCGGCATAACCACTTGGACTGACAGTAGATAGCATGTCTGAGTAATTTTATATTTTCGGGTCGGGCAGAAGTGAAGATTGAATTTACAGTACGTACAGTAGGTACAGAATTATTTCAACATGAGTTACTAGTACGAAGGACGAAACTGGCAATTGGAATTAGATGCAATAGTCTACAGTGCGATAATATGCACAAAAGAACTGAAGCCTGTATCGAAATGAACGGCCACCATTTTCAAAATTGTGTTTAAATATTCATATTATGATTATTTTTCAATTTAACTTCTTTCTCTATATTGTACGCTAATGTGCTGTAGACAGTATAATGAATACGTTCGCATGGATGACTCACTTCGTGAGTAAAAACACTTATTCTTAATACAGTACTGTACTTTGATTAAAGAAAAACCTAATGAAAATTATCAAACTCAAAATCGCGATATTTCCTAGTTTACGTAAATGGATGAACTACTTTTCTTCCTTCCTATACCTAGTAGAGTGATTTGTGTTTTACGCCAGTATCATCGAACTCCAGTCTTGGAGGGGGAGCAAGCGATGTTTCCGGTTCTCTAAAGGTATAGACAGGTTAATATTAAAAATGTTAGTAAAAATAAAATGATGTCCCTGTATTTTGTTTAGTTTTATGGCCTATTCAATGTGATTTTATATATGTGTTTGTCTCAAGTTTGAAGTCTATCGAACAAGTTTAATAAATAGTTAAAAGACAGGAAATAGAGGAATGGGTAAAATTTCTATGCATTCATACGTAAAATTTATTGGAGATTCGAAACTTGTAAATCTTCTCAAATAGAATGCCATTTAAAAAAATAGCAAAGTTTACTGTGACACTCTATATACTTGAATAACTAACTTTTCCGAACATTGGAAACATATTGTATGGTTTATCTCCAACAGATTTTGTATAAACTTTTTTTTTAGTAAAATTAAAGTTTACGAAGATATGAGTAATATTCCATACTTAATGAACACCCTGTATGTAAAGACTATTCTGCTTTCCGTTTAAGTATATTATTCAAAGCATCGTTGAAGTTGACAACACTATTGTTACTACTGTATCTGCTAAAATAAAACGGCCAATTATTATGAACTTTATAAAAAATTATCAAGATGCCAGCATTTGAAACGTAAGAAAATGCTATCACATACAAATGGCTCACTGTTGAACGCTCTTGCAAAACTGTAGTTCGTGATGACTAGTCTATCTTCTCTTCTACCACACACGAAATAACAAGCAAAATATTAAAACCGAGTTCACATATATAATAGCTGGGCCACTACGTTATTTATGTAACTATTCAATGTTCACTGGTATATTCCCCGAGAGATTATAAAATATTTATTGGTTATTCCTATCTTCAAAAAAGGAGAAACAACGTCTCTAGAAAATTTCAGACTCATACCATTTTTCCCCCCATAGTTTTTGAATAAGTAATGTATAAAATATTATATTATAATCTTGTAAGATACAACATTTTAGTCCCAGAACAGTTTGAATTTAGGAAAATAAATACACGGAAAATGCAACATTTAATTCAATTGAAAAAATTCTGGAGGCAATTAATAAAAAATTCCAAGTTGGAGGGATTTTCTGTGATTTATTCAAAACCTTTGACTGTACAAATCATAAAGTGCTGCTATAAAAATTAGATTTATTATGGAATTAAAGGCGTTGCACACCCGTGGTTTCATTCGTATCTCATAGATAGGAAACAAAGTCGAAATCAATACAACTATGAAATTTGCCTCGACATGGGAAACTATTAATAATGGAATTTCACAAGGATCAATATTAGGTCCCCTACTTTTTCTAGTGTTTATAAATGATCTTGCCCCTTAATAACAGATGTAGGTCATCGTATATTATTTGCAGACGACAGTAGTATAGTAATTACAGCCAATAATTCCAACACATTCCAATCTTCAACAGAGGTAATTCTTCTCAAAATATGTGATTGGTTCTCAGTCAATAAATTAGTATTAAACTGTATTAAAACTAACGTAATCCAACTTAAATCCTGCCTAAATTCAACTTCGCAAATTTCAAGCGTAATGATCAATAATAGGTCCGTACTAGAAACAACCAAATTTCTTGGCTTACAAATCGAAAATGTGTTCAATTAGAAAAATCATATTAAAGAAATTACCTCCAAACTAAATTCAGCTTGTTTTCTATTAGATCTATGCAAGTTATAGTAAATATAAAAATGATGACATACACACATAACGATGATACAAACACAGACAAAACGATATGACAGAAACACACACAAAACGGTATGACAGAAACACACACAAAACGGTATGACAGAAACACACACAAAATGGCATGACAGAAACACACACAAAACGGTAAAAAAGAAACACACACAAAACGATATGACAGAAACACACACAAAATTATATGACAGAAACACACACAAAATTATATGACAGAAACACACACAAAACGATAGGACAGAAACACACACAAAACGATATGACAGAAACACACACAAAACGATAGGACAGAAACACACACAAAACGATAGGACAGAAACACACACAAAACGATAGGACAGAAACACACACAAAACGATAGGACAGAAACACACACAAAACGATAGGACAGAAACACACACAAAACGATAGGACAGAAACACACACAAAACTATAGGACAGAAACACACACAAAACTATAGGACAGAAACACACACAAAACGATAGGACAGAAACACACACAAAACGATATGACAGAAACACACACAAAACGATAGGACAGAAACACACACAAAACGATAGGACAGAAACACACACAAAACGATAGGACAGAAACACACACAAAACGATAGGACAGAAACACACACAAAACGATAGGACAGAAACACACACAAAACGATATGACAGAAACACACACAAAACGATATACAGAAACACACACAAAACGATAGGACAGAAACACACACAAAACGATGACAGAAACACAATCAAAACGATAAGACAAACACAATCACAACGATAAGACAAACACAATCAAAACGATATGACAGAAACACAATCAAAACGATATGACAGAAACACAATCAAAACGATATGACAGAAACACAATCAAAACGATATGACAGAAACACAATCAAAACGATATGACAGAAACACAATCAAAACGATGACAGAAACACAATCAAAACGATATGACAGAAAACACAGTCAAAACGTTGTCAGAAAACACAATCAAAACGATATGATAGAGACACAATCAAAACGATATGACAGAAACACAATCAAAACGATATGACAGAAAAACAATCAAAACGATATGACAAACACAATGAAAACGATATGATAGAAACACACACAAAACGATATGGCAAAAACACACACAAAACGATATGACATAAAAACACACAAAACAATATGACATAAACACCACACGATGTGACGATATCAACGTACAAAAAAACGATATGAAACAGACACATATACAACGATGTGAAATATACGCCCACACAAAAGATAGAACACAATACATATATCACACACACAGACAAAACGAAATAACACAAGCACACACAAAATAATATGATACAAACACAAAACGGTATGACATAAACATAGACACTTACACAAAACAACACGACACAAACACAAAACAACACGACCCAAACACAAAACGATGACACAAACACACACTAAACATTACGACACACACTAAATGACATGACACAAACACAGACACAAACACATATGAATCGGGGATTGCAGAAAAAACACATGTCACTATGTGTGGCATATTGACATGTGCTGTTTCTGCAATTCTCGATTCATATACACAAAACGATTACACAAACACATATACACAAAACGATTACACAAACAAACATACACAAAACGATTACACAAACATATATACATAAAACGATTACACAAACACATATACACAAAACGATTACACAAACACACATACACAAAACGATTACACAAACACACATACATAAAACGATTACACAAACACATATACATAAAACGATTACACAAATACATATAAATAAAACGATTACACAAACACATATACATAAAACGATTACACAAACACATATACATAAAACGATTACACAAACACATATACATAAAACGATTACACAAACACATATACATAAAACGATTACACAAACACATATACATAAAACGATTACACAAACACATATACACAAAACGATTACACAAACACATATACACAAAACGATTACACAAACACATATACATAAAACGATTACACAAACACATATACATAAAACGATTACACAAACACATATACACAAAACGATTACACAAACACACATACACAAAACGATTACACAAACACATATACATAAAACGATTACACAAATACATATAAATAAAACGATTACACAAACACACATACACAAAACGATTACACAAACACATATACACAAAACGATTACACAAACACATATACATAAAACGATTACACAAACACATATACATAAAACGATTACACAAACACATATACATAAAACGATTACACAAACACATATACACAAAACGATTACACAAACACATATACATAAAACGATTACACAAACACATATACACAAAACGATTACACAAACACATATACACGAACACATATACATAAAACGATATGACATAAACGCGCACACAAAATGATGACACAAATACACATACACACAATGATATGACATCAATACACACAACGATATGACACACAAGAATTGGACTGAAACAAAAACTTGACAAGCACACGTACGTATATAAATATTATTTTCTGAAAAAGTATTCCTTTACAGAAAGCAGCTTATCCACATCTACGTACTAGGAAAACAGTAGAGAAGTAGGGTTTTTATTTCTTAAGCTTTCCACTAGAAGAACGTGAGACCAACTGCCCTGTGCCCGTAAAAGAACCCAGCCAGGTTCACATTTTATACTAATTTGAGTTGACCATTCCGAAAATATGTGAAGGAACAAACCCTTTGTCTCTATCCCGAAGAGCATTAGCGTCCATTTAACTTGCAGCCCTACTCTGTCGCCCTCCTAACTGAACTAACTCGGCCTTTGACAAAAACCGTAGCTGAAGTTTCATAGCTAGAGCGAAGAGCGATCGCAATGTTCTGATAGGACGCGACTCTGCATTCAAGGCACACGACAGTAACGAAACTTGCGCGTTACACGAAGTTTGCAGAGTTCGGTTTTGCTTCCTGGACCCCCACCGCGCAATTTCGATAAGGAGCTCAGAGTTGAAACAATAGTTTGTGGAAGCGTGACCCCATCTATCATGGGATACAAGTACAGAGCTAAATTTGGGTGCCCATATCTTGGCTCGATTATGATCTATGAAGTGAAATAAGGTAGGTGTCCCTGATATGGCCATGCTAAAGTTTGAGAATTTTTCTAGTCGCCATTTTGAAAAAAAATGTAAACCACTTTTTTCTTACTCGTTCTCAGTCTAATGGACTTTTTTAAAACAATTTCCTTTCCCCATAAAAGTAGCTTTAATTGTCTAAAAAGTCTCAAATTCCAAAAGTCTACCTAGTGGGCCATATCAGGAACATGTGCACATGATATGGCCACCCTTTTTCCATGTTCTACAAATCGTGATTGTTTTCAGTTTGATAGCACAGTTGTACTAAAATTAAATAATTTTGGTGTAAAATGAATAAACATGACACTTAATAATCATTTTTGTAATTCAAAAGTGTAGTCAAAACAGGTTTTTCCATAAAAAAAAATTGCATTGTTTTCCTTGAAATACAAAATTTTTGCGTAATCCCAGCTATAAGGTATGTAAATTTGTCAGGTGAAAAAATAAAAGTGAAATGAACTTGATATAGCCATGGTGCATTTGATATGGCCATATCAGGAGCAGGTAAGTTTTCACGAAAATCGTTTGATTATGAACAACTCGTAAAAGATACTCCATCAACGACAACACCAATCAACAGAACATTAAAAACTGAATGGAGTACTATGGTTTTCATGAAACAAGTCTTTGAAAAACATGCATAAAACAAAGGGGACTTACCAGAGAAAAATAAGAAGAGTTCACATAAAAACCG
Organism: Periplaneta americana; assembly: GCA_025594305.2. NCBI lineage: Eukaryota > Metazoa > Arthropoda > Insecta > Blattodea > Blattidae > Periplaneta > Periplaneta americana. The sequence continues at coordinate 145,344,531 of JAJSOF020000009.1, forward strand.
CAAAACAGGCAACTGACGCCATATTCCTCAACCTGGCAGGATGGAAAACGATCAAGTGGCATACCAGGATGGCCTTTCACTGGATGCTGAGCAATGTAGCGGATTTTTTGGTTAACTACCTCACAATAGGGGGGTGGCCATATCAGGAACATGGCCATAACAGGAGCACCCACCTTACTATACCCAAGTCAACCCAACAGAAGATGAGCAAAATCTATTGAAAGTTGCATTCGTATTTCGAATTAAATCACGTGTGTTATATGATTATTAGGTTTCGTAACAAGCTGTTTTTTTACGGTGATGGGTTGTTAGCCCTTCGCCCAACCCCCCAAGCTGGAGGACCACCCCTTATCAGCTGTCCACGACTCGGTTAAGAGAGAAGTTTTGTATAATATTCTTATTGAATTTGGTATTCCCAAGAAGCTAGTTCGATTAATTAAAATGTGTCTTAGTGAAACTTACAGCAGAATCCGTATAGGCCAGTTTCTGTTTGATGTTTTTCCAATTCACTGCTGGCTAAAGCAAGGAGATGCATTATCACCTTTACTTTTTAACTTCGCTCTAGAATATGCCATTAGGAAAGTTCAGGTTAACAGAGAGGGTTTGGAATTGAATGGGTCACATCAGCTTCTTGTCTACGCGGATGACGTGAACATGTTAGGAGAAAATCCACAAACGATTAGGGAAAACGCAGAAGTTCTACTTGAAGAAAGTAAAACGATATGGTTGGAAGTAAATCCCGAAAAGACTAAGTATATGATTATGTCTCGTGACCAGAATATTGTACGAGATGGAACTATAAAAATTGGAGATTTATACTTCGAAGAGTTGGAAAAATTCAAATATCTTGGAGCAACAGTGACAAATATAAATGACACTGGGAGGAAATTAAACGTAGAATAAATATGGGACATGCCTCTTATTATTATTCGGTTGAGAAGCTTTTATCATCCAGTCTGCTGCCAAAAAATCTGAAAGTTAGAATTTATAAAACAGTTATATTACCGGTTGTTCTGCATGGCTGTGAAACTTGGACTCACACTTTGAGAGAGGAACAGAGATTAAGGGTGTTTGAGAATAAGGTGCTTAGGAAAATATTTGGGGCTAAGAGGGATGAAGTTACAGGAGAAAGGAGAAAGTTACACAACGCAGAGCTGCAAGCATTGTATTCTTCACCTGACATAATTAGGAACATTAAATCCAGACGTTTGAGATGCGCAGGGCATGTAGCACGTACGGGCGAATCCAGAAATGCATATAGAGTGCTAGTTGGGAGGCCGGAGGGAAAAAGACCTTTGGGGAGGCCGAGAGGTAGATGGGAGGACAATATTAAAATGGATTTGAGGGAGGTGGGATATGATGGTAGAGACTGGATTAATCTTGCTCAGGATAGGGACCGATGGCGGGCTTATGTGAGGGCGGCAATGAACTTCCGGGTTCCTTAAAAGTCAGTAATTAAGTAAGTAAGTGTTATCTGATTGCATTGTGAAGAGTTCCTTGAAATTGCCTTCGTGTGCTATTTTATAATTATTGCGACAACAAGACCAGCGAGATCGTGCCCCCAGGCTGCTGCGCTCGGGCGTGGGTTCGAGTCACGCTTGAGTTCATTATCGGGTTGGATTCTCCCAGGGGGTGTCCACAATTGTAAGGCGATTGTCCGAGAATCCTATAGTGAATGCTTGGACTCATATTTCCAAAATACTATCTCTTTGTCACAAATTCCATCTACTCTAGGCAAATACGCAGTTTATATCATGGCGTTGTTAAGTGACATTACAAACGATACGATTTTTTAAAAGACTTTGCATAAACAAAACTGTCATTATTGTAGAACACGTGAACACTGTGAAGGTTTTATATAGTCCTCCAATGTAGCTCAAGAGGTAATGTGTTCGGCTACATAAAGGCGGAACCGTAAGTAATATTAATTTCTGGGGGTTATTCTTTGAGATTTATATAACAAAAAAGTTAATTGCTCGTTTTTGCTTCCTTTTTGAGATGAAAATTGTTTCATATTAAATATTTCATAGCGTAAAAAATGAAAAAAAAAACATTTTTCCTGAAAAAGCAGGATTTTCCACAAAAAAGGAGGACATGCTTAAAATTGTAACACTAATTTTGAATAATTTCAACCCTTCCCTCGGAAAAATAAGGAAATTTAGTTTTTGAACTTTCATAAAATTAGTATTTTCTTTCACTATCTTCACCAGTCTTAGACATCTTAAAAGAACTAAGTTCGCACATTTACAAGGAAAACTTAAATACAGTAGGCCTACATACACTACAGAGATTCGCCACATAAATTCAAACTCATATGCTCGGAGGAAACGGAAGTACACTAATCGATAATTGAAAGCTGCTTCTGCATCCTGTAATCGATATTTTTCCCTGATCGAAGCACACCGTCTGATAAATCACGGTTGTCATTCGATGTTCTTTGGTCATACTGTAGATCTGTGATCAAGTGCAAGTATCACCTAGCCTACGTATTATCACAGTCTAGTATATACAGTCACGAAGCTCAATACGTAGTAAATATGCATCCAAAGATAGTTGCTAACCACTAGGATCGCTAATATCGCCTCATTACAGACAATGCGAAATAGTACCGGCACAGTCTATTGTTCCTAGCACCCTCACAACTCAAGCTTCGTGACTGTATATACTAGATTGTGGTATTATTATGTCCAGTAGCTTTAAAAAGCAATGCCTGGCAGGACGCAGGACACATACCTAAAAAGCAGGTCATGTCCGGCGAAATCCGGACGTCTGGTAACCCTAACTGTTGTTAGTATATTGAAAATCCTATGTCCTAATTACGGTAAAGCTAGTACACGACAAACATCTTTTCTCGGTGCTTATTATAAGCGTATTTTGCAAGTGTAACGTTGGGAACAGTTACGAATCGCATTCGTATTATTTTGATATCAAGAGTGTAGTGTCTTGTGACTGCAGAAACCTGTTCGGACAACTTCTCGCTACTTGCCCTGCGGTCGGCGACCTTCAGCTATAGCAACAGACGATCGGAGTTCCTCATTATGACCCATCACTTACATTGCCAAGTCCCGATTTTATTTGCTTCTCTTGTTGAGCGATTCACCATACCAGCTGTGACTGCCGTTATATGGACTCAGTTTAACGATTACCCAAGACAACCCCCTTCTAATTATTAAATCCAGGGCCTACAGACGGCTTCAATTTTGTTTACTTGTTTTACGCTTGACCTCAATAAACAATGAGAAAAACTGTCAACTTCAGTGTCCTACTCATACGTACACAAATGCATGCACAGAGACATTATCACACATGTACACGCATTCAGGCATGAAAATATGCATTACATATATGCATATTTACATACATGCATGTATGCATCAAGGCAAAGAATGCACGCACGCATGCATAAAGCCAAATAGCCTATTGCCTGCATGCATAATAGTACATCATGCAACGAGCCTATAATGATAGTAATTAAGACGCAAGTATGGATATTTATGAAACTAGCGCAAGCGAGTTTCATAATATTTATACGAGCGTCTTAATTACCATTGTAGGCAAGTTTCATACGACTTTTATGCTCGACCATATTTCTAACTTGAAATTATTCAGATATATACATTTTATTTGTATATGACAAGATCGGAAGTGACCTAGTTCTAGGTCGTGAATTGTGAGATGTACGCAGACGCGAAAGTATTGATTTTTTCCGAGGAATAATAATGTCATTGGCCTTGATGTAATCCCGTTAAATTTGTTATAACCTTGATTATTGAATTCCACATTGAAAAACGAGATGACAAATTGAACTTATTTGAATATTATTTACAATTAACGCTAATTATTATAGTGACAGAACATAACCTTCTGCGACAGTATTTGATTTCCAGCCTCCGTGACTTTTCGCTAATTCTCTTTCGATTGCATATCCGAGAATAATCGATACTTGCGGTTTTATAACGGTACAAAGCTGACTTGTCACTGGCTGAACACCTGTAAGCTGAGTTGTTATTGGCTGAACACCTGTACTTTACTGAGTAGGTGTACTTTAATGACATGCATTAAAGGACTGCTACCAGGTGTATAATTACTACATTTCGGCATGGTCGAGCATAAAGATAAATATTACTTGCATGCATAAAGACAAACCTTACATACACAAAGACAAACATCAAACATTACATGCTTGCATGCATAAAGATAAACATTACTGTGTGCGTGCATAAAAACAAACACTACATGAGTGTATGCATAAAGATATACGAGGAGCGTAGTATCAAAGTTAGACAACTCCATTTTTTTTCGATTTCGAGATATCGATTGTTTCTCATAGAATTTTCTATGCTGAATTCGATTCTGGGACTGTTTAGGTTAAAAGACGGACAGAACACAGCGAAAATAACACTTAATTGTGCGCTGTAGAATCAAAATGTAGACAACTCCACTATGGCTTGGTTTCAAATTATGACAATTCCTTCAGTAGCCAATGAGAAGTCCCATTCGTTCCACCTTCTCCCATCACGCATCGCGAATCCAACATGGCTGATTGTTTATATAAACGGTTTGTGGATAAATAAGACGTACTGTTTTACGTAAATTTCCTTTCTAAAATTATGTTACATCGTTATTTCAGTAAGAATATGGACGTTGATGTCAAAGAAGTTCCTCCAAAGGAAGCGAGGATGCTTTGTTTGGTTTAAAAAACAGACAACTCCATTTTAAATATGACTTCATTTGGTTTCAGAAACAGACAATTCTATGACTAAGTTTCAGACACGGACAACTCCACTTTGTAAACTTAAATTGCGACCTGAATATTAATTTTAATCGTGTTTTGAGACTGAAAATATGTTTCTATGACCTATGAGAATGTTTAAAAAAATCTATGTATAACGGTGACATTGGTTTTCAAGGATCTAGTTTTTCGCCTCTCCTGTAAAAAAATCAAAAGTGGAGTTGTCTAACTTTGATACCAACCTTCTCATTTAATACATACATACATACATACATACATACATACATACATACATACATACATACATACATACATACATACATACATACATACATACATAACCTACAATACATGCAATACCCTTATGTAGGGCCTATACATAATTATGTAGGTTGTATTGTAAAATTAGGTATTTTATTTATATTTTATTATTATTGTGTTAAATTGTATTGTGTATTCTTATTGTATTGTGTATAAAATTGTATACTATTGTAAAATTGTATTGTGTACTGTAAATTTTATTGTGTATTGCTTATCATTTTATTGTGTATTGTTTATATTGTGTATACCACTGCCACCGGGTGCTTGCCCACTTGCAGTGTAAATAAATACATACAATACAATACAATACAATACAATACAATACAATACATACATTACATACAGGTAACCACTGCGTAGTGTATTGTTCATTAAAATTAGTCTCGTGAAACGACTTTGCAATGATTGGATCTTTAGTGGGATCTGTAGTGCTTATCCAAACTTGTGAGGTGAAAGCTTAAACTTTGTAATGTCTTGGTTTCTTCTCTCATTGCAGGACACTATTAGTACCTAATAAGATCCAAGTCGTACCTATTAGCATTGGAGACCCGAAGACTTCACTCCAGCAAATTTTTGACAGATGACATCTGAAATGAGGAGGATGTCTTTACCTATCCATGCATGCATGTTAAGGGGAGTTTATACGCCGATTTTGACAAAAAAAAAATGAAATGTTGGTTTTTATCGTTTCCCTGTAGTTTAATATGTGTAAAATAGTAATATGATTTTATTTTTTCTAATTGTCAGCTTTTACCCCTATCTTCAGCAAAAATATTGTAATAATTCTTACTGCAAAAATGTTATGAATGAAAATTTTTTCTTGCCAACACTCAGTGGAATTTTAAATTTATTTAGCCGGCTTTATACGTAAAAGTACCTTACATATTATGTCCTATTTGTTCTACATTTGCATCTTTTATCACTTCTGAGAAAAGTGCACCCAAAATGGAGGAATTTAACATTGCAAGATATGGAAACTTTGACATCATTGTTCTGCACTTTATTTTTTGTGACACGGTACACTTTTCTCAAAAAGTATTGTATTCAGAAGGCTGAAATTAATATACAATATCAATGTGATGGGATTTTAAACAGTAGGTTAAAAAAGTTTATTTCTGTCTTCAGCAAAAATAAAAATAATTTGCAGTCATTCTTAAAGCAAAAAGTGTTATCAATTCATTTATTTTTTTGCCAACTGCTCAGTGGAATTTTAAATTTATTTAACCGATTATATACATAAAAGTATGTTACACATTCCCTATTTTTTTTTCTACATTTGTACCTTTTATAACTTCAGAGAAAAGTGTACCCAAAATTGAAGAATTTAACATTGTAAGATATGGAAGTACAGACTCCCCTTAATGGAATGACAGAAGAAAAAAGGATTAACCTCAGAACAACACACTACAATATCTGCTTTGTCCATAAAAACTTCATTATGGCCAGACTCAGGAGTTGAACCCGGGACGTCTAGATGGAAGGTCAAGAAGCGGCCCAGGCTACATTGCATCTTTTGCAGAAGAATAAGTATTCATATTGAAAGGGACGATAGTGCACACTTAAATGAAGAGAAAATCTGTATTACGTTTTGTGATTAAATGCACGGTTGATTACAAAACTGAGTTGAGAGTTTCAGCAGTCTGGCAACATCGCTGATGTAAGAGTTCAACGAACTCAGATCTGTCTGCCTTAGTGAACTACAGAGCGTTCGCCTATGGGTGAGGCCAGGACAGCGGCATGTACTGATACGCAGCTTTGTGCGCGCAGTTGTTGAGACACGCTCGACAATCAAGGACATCAAGTTCGACATGTTATCAGTTGTGAGCCAGATGTTGCAGTAGTTAACACGTACAGTGCAGTTTTTTTTTTTTTTTTTTTTTTTTTTTTTTACCTTGGGGATTTAGTGAAGTGAATTTTTAATGGCAGGCAGAGTAACTATCTCATGCCCCCATGTTTTAGATTGCTACCAGTGCACTTCATTAGAACCAGGTACCCAGCTTCGAAGCCGTTAGCCCTGTGAACTTACAATATATTTATGTTCCCTATTATCATAATTCAGGATTGGTATCTAAGAAATTAGCAAGTTCTTTGTGATAGTGGAAGAGAAAGAGTGGGGGAAGGGAAGTGGTCCGTGGCCCATTTCTTTTAGGGCTCATCCCGACATTTGTCTTATTGCTCAAGGGAAACCACGGAAAACCTAGAGCATGATGAGATGTCGTGCTGACGACAAGCCAATTGGCTATAGTGTGGTCGGAATATGTTCGGGTGGGAGGTTTTGATTTAATCATTATTCAAAATACACATACATTAAAGGTCCATAAAAGTGTTAACAATTAGAACAATGCATCTATGCTGCCAATAACGTGATGAGTTTCTTGACACAGTTGCTTAAATATTCAGCGTTGTGTAAAATTTGTTAACAATGCAAAACGCAAAATTCACCCTTGAACAGAGAGTTTTTATGTATGATGCATATGTGAAAACAGAGTCATGTAGAGAGGTGCGTAGGCAATTTGAAGTGAAATATCCGGGTGCTCCAGTTCAGGGTAGAGAAACTGTTAGACGTCTTGTTAACAAATTAAGGACAACAGGCTCGATAAATGCTACAATTCCTAAGCGAAAACGAAGAGTATTGACGGGAGAAAAAATTAATGAAATCAGTGCATCATTTACACGCTTTCCTAATAAATCCCTAAGACGTGTTTCACAGGAAGTTAGTGTTTCAAAAACATCAGTCTTTACTGCTGCTAAACTTGTAAAAATTAAAACCCTACAAAGTATAGTATAGAAAGCGGAAGCTTACGGATAGACGATTTCCGCAAGCGACACCGCAGGAAGGCCACTTTCCTGGCCCCACCCGTAGGCGAACGCTCTGTACTTCCCAACTCCCTTTCTGGCTACAATGTTGCAAGCTGGTCACATCGGTCAGTGGCTTCAAATGAGTGGTTTTTAAATTAAATTTACATTAAAACAGTTCCTGCAGGGTTATTTTACTTCCACCCTGTATATGTATGGTGATTGTTGACTTGCAACGCCTAAAGTAAATTTTTAAACGTCGAAACGTGAGTTCTCCCAGTTCCCACCGTGACTTATGCATTAAAAATGCATCAGACTCGCCCGACATATGTCTGGCTCTCTTCGAAGTTTCTGGTATTTCAAATTCTCCAGTCATAGACTTAAGTACATAATTTCACGCTCTCGTCTTCTGCGGACAAAAACTCTGTATAAAAAACTGTAATTCTTCATAATTTCACGTCTTTCAACATTCCTTCCACTTTACAAGTTACTTAAAGTAAGTATGGAAAAAACTGCTTCGTATCCACTATTTTATACAAGTTTCTTCCAGGGGGATAGACGTCCCTTGATGCGAACTGGATAGAGGGTAAAGGAAGTATCGAAGCGTATCGTGAAACGTAAATACGTTACTTGGTTTGAAAGCGGAAGAATCGAAATGGAAAGACGTGGGTCTCGGAATACTAGTGAACCCAGCAACGCAAGTATAAGATTCTTTGCGAGTCAAAGGATGTCTTGACATTGGAACTTTCAACGTTGTAAGTAAATGACATCAATCACCTAGTTCTCTGCAGGAAGATTTAATTTATTTCAAAAAATAACAACTGTCTCGAACAATAACACTGGTCAACAAAATTAAACATATTTTTTGTTAAAAGATAAAGAATGGGGAATTCTTATAGCATTTTTCCTTCTTATTTCAAATCCGTTTTCAAACAGTTTTGTTATGTAAGGTTTGTGAGAAGACAGTTAATCACGAAAAAAGTATTTTATAAGTCAACATGTGTCAACTACGAAGTAAAAATGTGAGTTATGTTGATATAATTTAAATATATTGCTAAAATATATTATGCCTTTTTAATATTTATAATGTCTTTTTCAAAATTTATTGTGCCTTTTTTTTACGTTTTTATTGCCTTTTTTTTTTGCATGCCTATTTTAACTGTTATAAATGCCTAAACATCCGGGCTCTAGTGATGATGATGATGATGATGATGATAATGATAATTAATATATGACATATTAAGGGTAAAATTGACAACAGCACAGTTACACAGAACATAAACCGGATCTTGTGCAATAATTGTGTTTATGCTCGACCATGCCGAAATGTAGTAATTATACACCTGGTAGCAGACCTTTAATGCATGTCATTAAAGTACACCTACTCATTAAAGGTCAGGTCTTTCAGCCAATGACGACTCAGGTTACAACTGTTCAGCCAATGACAGGTCAGCTTTCTACCGTTATATAACCGCAAGTATCGATTATTCTCGGATATGCAATCGAAAGAGAATTAGCGAAAAGTCACGGAGGCTGGAAATCCAATACTGTCGCAGAAGGTTATGTTCTGTTACTATAATAATTAGCGTTAATTGTAAATAATATTCAAATAAATTCAATTTGACATCTCGGTTTTCAATGTCTAATTTAATTTCAATGTTATCTCTGTAGGTTCTTATGGCCTAGCAAGGTCATTCGCGTATGCCAACATCTCACAACATACGGGACGTTGGTCAAGGTCAGATACGAAGAAAATTAATAATATCAAGTTAGAAGTATGGTCGAGCATAAAAACTCGTATGAAACTCGCCTATAATGGTAATTAAGAAGCTCGTATGAAAATTATGAAACTCGCTTGCGCTCGTTTTCATAAATATCCATACTCACTTCTTAATTACCTTCATTATAGGCTCGTTGCATAATGTACTATTAGCGTTTAACTAGGAACGAGTCACTGCTTTAAAGCACGTCAAAATACATCAAAGATCACGCAATTCTGTAAGTACTTCCAAAATCCCACCTCTACGAATGTTTAGTAGCGTAGTCCGTAACGCACTATCTATGTCATATTGAAAACAACATCCATCCCCAATACTGCTCTGTGTTACTCGAAGTATTAATTCTTTTGAATGGCAAGTGAAAATGACTTATTTAATGGATGCCATGTTTTCAATCCCGTCAAGACATGACCAAAGCTCGGATCTTGGGGACTTGTGTGTCGTGTGCTTGAGTAAGGTTACAGGCATAACGTACACAAAGCTCACGCTGCAAGTGCTCAGGGACAATCGTTTGTACTAAGAAAGTGGTCACATCGAATGGCAAGAAGACGAACGAATAAACTGTGTCACGTCGAAGCCAATGACATTAAGAGAATTACAGGTAAACGGTCTGTTTGAGGAATTAGAAAATACGTGTTATTCGAATGGGTGTTATGGAAGTTTGAAAATGCATTTCTTAAATTTTAGGTACAGAATTTCGTGGAGGAATTCTGAGGAGATACATTATTTTCTTCTAATGCAGAGTTTATATCTTGTAAGTTGTACCACACATAAACTAGAGCTGGAAACGGGCATTCATTGAAAGACATTGCAGTCCTTTAAATTGATGGAGAATTTGTCCATAGCCATGGATCAAGTCGTAGAGGGACCTTCCCTAGTAGTGATACACTAATTGAAAACTATTTGCGAGAAAAATTTAGGATATACTTATCTTTCTCAGATACGAGATCTGCTGAAAATCGAACAGGAAACAGTGACAGTGAAATATTCAGCATTTTATTTAGGCCCAAGACTTTATAATAAAATTTCAAACCATTTTCCAAATTTGAAATTTTTAAAATTGAAACTTTTAAAAAGAATTTTGTAAAATTATCCATGATATATAATAGTAACAAATGTACTTTTTTACCTTTTATTTCTATCGACTATATTCATGTTTTTATTGAATATCACTGGCTTCTGTCGGATTGTCAATTTATATTAAATGTGTATTTTCTCTCGTTTTCCCTTTCTTCTTTATTCTTGCTCTTGTGTTGTACTTATTGGTTTGAATTAAGTTAATTATTGTATTTAGTAAACTGTCCTTGTAAATTTTATGTTGTATTATTCACTAAGACCACACCGTACACGAGCCTGACTCTTACGGTAGTGGCTAGAAACATTTTTATTTTATAAATGCAATTTGTACTCACTAGGTAGCTAGTTAAAATAAATAAAATAAAAAATTAAAGTTTACTCCCGTCACTTCACGTGACGTGGAAATAAGTTTCCTTCGTTTCAAATCATGTTTAACTAACAGACGAAGAATTTATGGGTTCGAAAATCTTCGAATGCATGTAGTCATACACTGTAATGAAATGTACAGAGCAGAACTGTAAATTTGATGTATTTTGCATGTTTATTTATATATATGCTATAAAATTAGATGTTTCAACCTATCATAATATTATCATTATGTTGTTCCAGCCAGGAACCACTTTTATAGCAGACCTGACAGTACCTCCGTGCTGGAAGCGGGAGTTTGTTGACATTGAAGTCCGGTCGCTTAGCCACGTTCAAAGACACAAGTCCCCAACTTCCGAGCTTTGGACATGACACGGTTCGCAGTCAACGGGATATCAAAACTTGATACAGGGTATTTCACGCAGAATTCCATCTGCGCAACACGTCTCTAGCGATTCAGTCAAATGCATCAGCATGTCATGTCGTTTATACATATTTAAAATCCATCGAGGCGTTCAGCTGGCCGCTGACAAGTCGAACGCAAGCTCGTAATGCAGGTCCATACGCTCTGCGTGGAGCACATAATGAAATGAGTGTGTCAACATGAAACAGTTAAAGTTATCTGCTAAAATGTGTTCATGTAAATTATGTTTTATTTAACGACGCTCGCAACTGCTGAGGTTATATCAGCGTTGCCGGTGTGCCGGAATTTTGTCCCGCAAGAGTTGTTTCACATGTCAGTAAATCTACTGACATGAGCACACTTAAACGCCATCGACCTGGGTGGGATCGAACTCGCAACCTCGGGCACAGAGGGCCAGCACTCTACCGGCTACGCCACCCAGACCGACCAAAATGTGTTCATGAAAATCATAAAAAGTAAAATGCAACTATAATATTACTGTAGGCTAAATTCAAATTCAAATTTATTCATAATTTATATTCGAAATGGTACATATGAATAGATACCCGAAATGAGCATATGCCCGTGCTCGGGTACAGTCAGTAGAGTCTACATAAATTTTACAGAGATCATTAATAATGTTGATGATAGAAAGAATAGTAATAATAATAATAATAATAATAATAATAATAATGATAATAATAATAACAATAATAATAATAACAATAATAATAATAATAGAATAACAATGACAGAGATAATACAAAGATAGTGATGCAGATCAATTAATTAATAATAATAATAATTAAGCTGCGGATTTATGCCTATATGCCTATTTTAATCCTTAACCTGAAGGCGGAAGATTTTAGATTACATATCCATTTTAAGTCATTGAGAGTATTATATGTGAATTCTATAGTGCCTATAATTGCCTATTTCACTAGTAAATGCCTATTTACTTATAAATGCCTAAAAGTTGCCTAAATATCCGTATTATATATTATACTTGAATTTACCGACCATTCTATCGATATTTTTTTAATCTGTAATTTGTTTCTTTTTTATCTAGCAGAGGGAAGTGATATAGAACTATCCATAATTCTGTGTGTTACGTTTTACTGCCACCAGAGCGCGGAGAAATAGAATAATTTAAAATCAACCAATAAGAAAAAATGTCTTTCGAAAGCCGCATGAATCATTGTGGTAGTTGACTAGGGTAGTTGTTTTAAACTGTGTATCCGTTTTGTGAGTTTGTGAATTGAGTATGGAGTTGAATTTTCTGCTGTAATACGTGACGTATACCGTGGAGATATGCCAAAGGAAAAGTCATCAGAAGCACTGATTGGAAAATACATTGACATTACTGCGTTCCCACTGGTTAGGTCTCCAGCTGAGATTGGATCCCTGAAGTATTGCCCCATCACTTCATGTGAAGTGAAAGGGAGATTCTCCCAATTTAAGAAAACTCTTACAGACAATAGACATCAGTTCTCATTACAACATTTGGACGAATATTTAATTATTCATTGCCATAATGGCATTCCTATAGAAAGTAGTGTATAATGCTACGCTATGGTCGTGTTAGCCTTTGAGAATTAGAAATTTGTTAGTGCCTTTTTAAATGCCTATTTTAGAATTTTGAATGCCTATTTTGCCTGCCTATTTGAACTGCCTAAAAATCCGCAGCTGATAATAATAAAACAAAAATATTAACAATAACAAAATAATAACTAAGCCTGATATGAATACAACATTCACAAAAATGCTCCATAATTGGTTATAAAATTTAGCGCTATATGATAATCTTTGCTGGAACAAAGAGAGAGAGAGAGAGCGAGAGAGAGAGAGAGGGGGAAGGGGGGAGAGAGAGTTATTTGAGAATAAGTCTTACTGTGGAAGGATCGAATTTTGAACAGTTTAATTGTACAAAACTCGTAATCCTTCAGTCCATATTTCACGAAAATATATATCAAATAATACCTAATAATAATAATAATAATAATAATAATAATAATAATAATAATAATAATAATAATAAAGAACAATAAATTAATCTGTATATTAGTCACATAATAATTCGTGTCCTAAATAAAATATTCGAAGGACCCTAAAATATACAGATAAAAATATACAACAAAATATATCAGATACTTAAAAGTTCGGTTCTTCTTAGCAGATAATATACAGGGTGATTCACGAAGTTTATGATCATTATGAAGGTTTATGAAGATGATTCCTGAGACTATTTGGAACAAAAATGTAAATAAATTAATGGGATAACATTCATAATTTCGGAGTTACAACACATTTTCGAAACGCATCATTGTGAATGGAGCGCTACGCATGTTTGTGTCATAACTAGTCTACGTGTATGTTGGTGATATTCGCATCTGGGGGTAGATGGAAAGACATCGTGTATCAGGTCAAGGCACAGACACGCGAAGAGTTTCTTCAACGCATCCTGGATACCGCGGCGACAATAAGGAACAAACGCGTGAAGCTGCGAAATGCTACACGTGCGGTTCACACCCGTGCGGTCCGTTGCTTTGAGATTTAGGGAGGCATTTTAGAAAATGTGATTTAAATTCACTATAAATGAAAGAGACTGATACATAAACAAGTCTTTTAATTTTTTTTTCGCATTTTTGTTAGTGAAATTCTGAAAAAAAAAAAAAAAAAAAAAAAAAAGTTTTCTGCCGTTTTCAAATTACCGTAACTCCGTAACTATGAATGCGATTCCATTAATTTACTTACATTTTTTGTTCCAAATAACTTCAGGAACCACCTTCAAAAACCGGGGAAGAACTTCGTGAATCACTCTGTGGGTACAACAAAACGCGTAGAAAAATTTCGATACTACTTACTTACTTGCTGGCTTTTAAGGAACCCGGAGGTTCATTGCCGCCCTCATATAAGCCCGCCATTGGTCCCTATCCTGAGCAAGATTAATCCAGTCTCTACCATCATATCCCACCTCCCTCAAATCCATTTTAATATTATCTTCCCACCTACGTCTCGGCCTCCCCAAAGGTCTTTTTCCCTCCGGCCTCCCAACTAACACTCTATATGCATTTCTGGATTCGCCCATACGTGCTACATGTCCTGCCCATCTCAAACGTCTGGATTTTATGTTCCTAATTATGTCAGGTGAATAATACAATGCGTGCAGCTCTGCGTTGTGTAACTTTCTCCATTCTCCTGTAACTTCATCCCTCTTAGCCCCAAATATTTTCCTAAGAACCTTATTCTCAAATACCCTTAATCTCTGTTCCTCTCTCAAAGTGAGAGTCCAAGTTTCACAACCATACAGAACAACCGGTAATATAACTGTTTTATAAATTCTAACTTTCAGATTTTTTGACAGAAGACTAGATGACAAAAGCTTCTCAACCGAATAATAACAGGCATTTCCCATATTTATTCTGCGTTTAATTTCCTTTTGAAAAAATTAAATATTGACTCAATTTTAGAGAAAATTCAAAATTACAGACAGAAATGGAAATCTCATAGTCTATACTCAGGACGCCTAGAACAAGGATACCACGTCAAGCACTAAATTACAGCCCATTAGGAACAAGATCTTTGGACCGTCCTCTGTAACGTTGGAGTGAGACCGTAACAGGCCACCAAACTTAATACGTGATAGGAAGAAGAAGAAGAATATACAGAGGACACTGACAAATACGGTCAAGAACGATACCACGTTGCTGAAATTTATAAAACAATGTTGGTGCCTGTTCCGATATAATACGGTTATAAAAATTGGGTCTCATTTCTCAAGGAGGAATCTAGAATTCAAGCAACAAAAATGGAATTTTAACCAAGAGTTAAAGAATATATAAAGTTGGACAGGATTAAAAATGAGGTCAAAAGACAGAAGTTGGAAGTATAACTTATACACTTAACGACAAGAATATTAAACGAAAACAAGAATGGAAGAAACACGTGGAAAAAAATGGCTGGCGAAAAGTTGACGAAACAGATAACAAGATATAATCCGAGAGGAAAGGGAAGTGTAGGTCGACCACTTAGCTTAGAGGGTGGAATGAAGTGTGAAACGGTGACGGGCAGAAGCCCAATCCGTGAAGTGTAGAACAAAAAAAAAAAAAAAAAAAGAAGAGTGTTCATTAGTTATTTCCCCGAGATAAATCTAGTGATATCAGTAGAAGTTAAGGTAGAGTAATGCACAGGCAAGCAAAGGCTGTGTTACAAGAGAACAGAGTGTATGAATATTTAAAGAATTCTTATGAAAACGTGACAGCAACTTCACGATTCGTGTGAAAACAAATTGCATAGCTACAGTCTGTGACGCGATTTACTGGAAGTGTGTTATAAACTTATAAGAAAATTACTCCGAGAACAAGGATGATGATGATGATGATCATGATTATGATTATGATGATGATGATGATTATATTATTATTATTATTATTATTATTATTATTATTATTGAACTCTTCAGAGCAGCAGTTAATAAAATCATAAACACCAAGATGATCGCCAAGCACCAGAAGAAGAAGAAGAAGGTAGGAACCAGACTTTTAGGCAATGAGGAATCTAAATAAATTGTAACTTTTTTTTTATATTTCATAATATGTCGACTAAGACTTGATATTTTGAAATAATTTGCATAAGTTATTTGTTTCATATTTTTTACATTTTAAAATATTTGGCAAGTACTGGTAGTTTACGCATATTTTCATTTTACTGTAACAAAATAATCGATAGGATTATGTTTACCAACCTTCAACTTCAGTACAGAAAATATCCTGTCTTCATGCTCACTTTACGATATTGATTCTTGCGCTGTTCACGTGCTTACATTACCGTACGAAGTTCATATTGTTCGAAATAATCTAATCATTTCTATTACATTCGATTGTAAATTAAATCACCTGAATATGACTGAACTGTCTCAAATGAATTGTTCTACTACACGTAAGTGAATGTAGAATTCTCCAGTAAGATGATAAACTCAGAATTAACTGTTCACAGATGAGATTTCTTCGCTCATTTAATTGAGTGACTTTACGAGATAGAATTAGAAGTGAGGAAATGTCGAAGAAATGGTAACAAATAAATACAGTCCGAATAGAGTTATGACGTTCAGAGAATACGAGTTAACCGATTGCCTAGGAAATTATTAAACTATAAAGCAAAGGAACCCTCAACATAGGAATACGATTTCACAGCTGGAAGATCAATTTTTGTAGTCGACAAACGGGCATTGGTTACTCAGAACTGCAAGTGGAATAATAATAATAATAATAATAATAATAATAATAATAATAATAATAATAATAATAATAATACTTACTGGCTTTTAAGGAACCCGGAGGTTCATTGCCGCCCTCACATAAGTCCGCCATTGGTCCCTATCCTGAGCAAGAACAATCCACTCTCCATCATCACATCCCACCTCCCTCAAATCCATTTTAATATTATCTTCCCATCTACGTCTCTGCCTCCCCAAAGGTCTTTTTCCCTCCGGCCTTCCAACTAACACACTATATGCATTTCTGAATTCACCCATACGTGCTACATGCCCTGTCCATCTCAAACGTCTGGATTTAAATGTTCCTAATTATATCAGGTGAAGAATACAATGCCTGCAGTTCTGTGTTGTGTAACTTTCTCCATTCTCCTGTAACTTTATCCCTCTTAGCCCCAAATATTTTCCGAAGCACCTTATTCTTAAACACCCTTAACCTATGTTCCTCTCTCAAAGTGAGAGTCCTAGTTTCACAAGCATAAAGAACAACGGTGAACAACGAAATGAAGAGAAGCAACTAGAAGCATTGAAACATGGGTACTAGTATGGAGACGAATGGAGCGTGTGAAGTAGACAGACAGAATAAGGAATGAAGTTGTGTTGGAAAGAGTGAGTGAAGAAAAAATGATGCTGAAGCTAATCAGAAAGAGAAAAAGGAATTGAGAAGAAACTGCCTACTGAAAGATGCAGTGGATGGAATGGTGAATGGAAGAAATGTTTGGGGCAGAATAAGATATGGAATGACAGACTACATTAAGGTATATGGATCATATGTGGAGACTAAGAGGAAGACAGAAAATAGGAAGGATAGAAAAATGCTGAGTTTGCAGTGATAGACCTGCCCTTGGGCAGAAAACTATGAATGAATGAATGAATGAAAATGAATATGTATTGTATTATTAATGGTTATTTTTCCTTTACTCCTTTATTGAAAGAACAACCCGTATTATAACTGTTTTATAAATTCTAACTTTAAGATTTTTTGATAACAGACTCGATGATAAAAGCTTCTCAACCGAATAATAACAGGCATTTCCCATATTTATTCTGTGTTTAATTTCCTCTCGAGTATCATTTATATTTGTTACTGTTGCTCCCAGGTATTTGAATTTTTCCACCTCTCCGAAGGATAAATTTCCAATTTTTATATTTCCATTTCGTACAATATTCTCGTCACGAGACATAATCATATACTTTGTCTTTTCGGGAATAATAATAATAATAATAATAATAATAATAATAATAATAATAATAATAGGCCTAATAATGAAGTTCTGATAGATCAATGATTGTTACAAAAATAGATCACAAGCGTATACAAATAACGGGTCTTCTGCATGCAATGCGCGTGTTACGTAAGACGATAAAGCTGCTTATGCTCCCTTGCCACTTAACATAACGTAAGAGACAATCAACGTAACAACAGAGTAGTAATAATACTTTTTGTACCACTAATTCGTAGTCTTGAAGGTCAAGAGAAATTAAGTCCTTACATAACAGCAGTTGCATTCCCAACCATCAGGAACAGAATTAAGGTTATGGACGTAGTAATCTTGCTTGTTCGTAACGACCACCACTAGGTTACATCTGCACATGCAGGAATCTACTAAACTCGACAGCTACTCAGAAACTATAAAACTGATTGGTAAGCACGCTGTAGTCCAGATGATTGATATTTCGTTTTGTATTTGTCAGAAGGACTATCAGAAACAGTATTGTGCTTAATAATTTCCAATACTAGACAGAAAAGAATGGAGGAAACTTATAAATGAGGCCAAAAACTTCTCTTCGTAAGGATAATGCAATTCAATTTCTTCTACCAATGAATGTCACATTATGGAAATCTGTATAATGCAGTGATCGCCAAAAGCTGTGTCGCGACACATGCCCCTGCCTCCACTCAAGCGTAACCATGACATCATACCCCCACCCTCTGTTTACAGCCATCACTTCGATATAAGTAAAGAGAATTTATCAGCAGCGGACGTACGCATGTAATGTTACAAGTGTGTAGGATAATATGTTTCGATGTCTTTTCGAAAACAGATAATAAGCAAAAACTTAATTTTAAAGAGTATTTATTTTGTGCAGATGGCAAAAATATGAGATACGGTACTTAATTTGTTGTAAAATTTTAAGTGGCGTATAAAAGAGTAATGTACGTTGTCATTATTCTTCTTTATATGAAGAAAACCACGCTCTTACCTGTAACTTGATCACTTATCTGTGGCACGCTAAGTATACCTCTTCATAGAACATCTTGTTATTCATCATCTTTTACAATATCCACCTCGCGTCAATGGAATTCCTTGTCACAAAGTATTAGGGGCTGCAAGACAATAAACACCTTTAAGAACAGCTTAAAAGATAACCTTATTAGCATTTTACTCCAATCATACTGATTTAAACTATCACTGACTACATTGTTACTTTTTTCTTTAGACATCATCCTGATTGTGCTGTATTTTAATTGTCTCGTAATAATCTCTTTCTATTATCTAATATTATTTGAAATATATTAACATTCTATGTATTTTAGTTTAATTCTGCTACACAGTTTATTTCAGTGTTTAATTAATAGTTCATAGTATTTTGTTGTTTAATTTGTAAATAACTTTTGTATACATGTAACTCTCATCTAAATCAAATTGTTGAATTCTTTGTAAGTTCATGCATATGTATATACACTTTTTGTTGGTTGAGTGGAAGAGAAGACCTTACGGCCTTAACTCTGCCAGCTAAAATAAATCATTATTATTATTATTATTATTATTATTATTATTATTATTATTATTATTATTATTATTATTTCATTAATAAACGAACAATAAAATGTATCGGCTTCTATCTCTTAATCGGAGTAAAATACTTAGACTTTTTTTAAAGTATGTAGTGTAATTTACAACTTCGTGACCATTCTGGTACGTTTTTCTAATTTCAAATATCTGCTGATGTAAAGTACACGTTCTTTTTATGGTAAATAAGGAAATAGATTTATTTTAGTTTATTAATAACAAAAAATAATGAATAGGAGGATAAAAAATCAACGTGGAAAAAAAGAGTGTATAGTTAATAAGTAGAAGAATATTATATCGCTTTTGTTTTTGGTCATAGTTCGTCTCTGCACTGTTATTCACTGCATTACCTGAGGAGATACCCACTCCACCCCTCTCCCTGCGATAGTGGTGTGCGGGTTGCATTTCTATTACGTCACAATTTCGTGGTGTTCGGCAACCACTGGTATATTGTATAGGTCTATACAGATATTTTGAGAAGTAACGCATGATTGCAACTAAAATTTAATGATGAAATTTTGAACAAAAAGGTCAGATATGTCAAACATTGAACTGAAAAAAAATTGTGACTAATACTATGCGAATTATGACGTAATCAAAAACCATTTCAAATGACATCCCATAGTTTTTTTAATGTCATGTGAAATAACGTACTAGGTACTAGGAACAGTAGACTGTGCCGGTACTATTTTGCATTGTCTGTAATGAGGCGATAGTAGCGAACCTAGTGGTTAGCAACTATCTATGGATGCATATTCCCTACGTGTTGAGCTTCGTGACTGTATATACTAGTCTGTGGTATAATCTTGGTAATTACGGCACGAAAGCTCACGCGTTAATTTTCACGAGTGTTTATAATGAAGATTATAGAAGTGTTAAATACGTTTTATGCTATTCTATCATCAAACTATTATAAATTTACAAAATGTAATATTAAGACGTAGTAGAGCCACTGGACATGACGTAATATATATTGCATGGTTGCTAAGTAACCGTTTCTAAGACAGTGTTATTTTGTTGATATTTTGAAGCTTTTTCTTACAGATACGTTGTATAAAATTATGTTGCTAAGGCGGTGATTACGTCATAAAATACTAGTTACTAGGTAACCTTTTCTGGCACCAGTGCCAGAATCAGGCCAATTGTGCACGATTTATAGCGTCATAAAATGCGTGTTTTAAGCTAGGATTGCAAAACTATTTCTTAAGCAATACTTCATATTTTGTTTTATACAGAAGCACTGTGATTATGGTTCATATTGTAACAATTTAATTGCTGAGACATTTTGTTAGTCTTTGTGGTATGGAAACAGTTTTGTTGATTAGACTATATTCTTAACAGAAAATGAGAGAATTGCGGTTATGGTTATGATAGGATTTGGTGACAGAAGACGTACACAACAAGAAGTATGTATATTTTTAACGAAACTCATCCAAATCGGCCAAATATTTTTTTCAGTCAACTGTGAGAAGAGTAGAAACGAAATTCAAAGAACATGAACTGCAACCTTCTATCAAAGCCGTCTTCCATCAAAGACTGGACTTCATAACTGCAATATTCTGCTGGCAGTTATTTCGAGGTATTCGATGTAGATTCTCCAAGTATGTTGTTTCTCTTCCACCACCAGCAAAAGGTCAAGGTTCAAATCTTTGTCAGTAAACGGTCTACCCGAACTTGTTATGTCTCGAACAATTCCATATCATCATCATGATATTTAGGTAGCCTATTATGAAGAATTCTGCTATATTTCTACGGAAATATTCTGGTGTTCAACAACTAACTGCTTCAACAATCTAGAATTCAGTGAAAACGTGAGGAAAGAGGTTCATTTGTAAGTAAAAAAAGGCCATAAAAACTTGTTGACAGTGATTTTAGCTTATACCAGAATAGTATCTCACGAAATTGCCTCTTTCTTAACAATTTTCTGCTTGCATGAATGATGATGATGATGATGATGATGATGATGAGGATGATGATGAAAAAGACGGATGTGAAGAAATGCGTGATGGTGTAATAGCGAATATAATTCTGACATACTGAAGAACGGGAAAATATACTGGGATTTCTCGTGGGAAATGTTTGCTAGAGATAAATTGTCAGCATGTTCTTCAAGGCAGAACACCTATAATAAAACTCATCTTGTCAGACTGCGTGAGTTAAAAGTCGTTTTGCAAACAAGCAATCGGTTTGTGTGTTGTTTAATTTTTTCCAGTATTACTTTTCAATGATACCCAAACGTTCCTTCATTCTCTTACTGTTGATAGCCTGAAGGCACTGAACGAACCTTGCATCTTAAGCCACTATGTAATGATAGCTTCTGAACTGTATCCGACAGCACGTTGCTTCCGGTTTAGTGGTTTCAATGACTGAAAACAAGTAGGTCTACACTTAAGCCATTGAGAATAACTTACGTAATGTAATATAATTATACATTTGGTATTCCCAAGAAGCTAGTTCCATTAATTAAAATGTGTCTCAGTGAAACGCACAGCAGAGTCCGTATAGGTCAGTTTCTGTCAGATGCGTTTCCAATTCACTGTGGGCTAAAGCAAGGAGATGCACTATCACCTTTACTTTTTAACTTTACTCTAGAGTATGCCATTAGTCCAGGATAAGAAAGACGGTTTGGAATTGAACGGGTTACATCAGCTGCTTGTCTATGCGAATGACGTGAATATGTTAGGAGAAAATCCACAAACGATTAGGGAAAACACGGGAATTTTACTGGAAGCCAGTAAAGAGATAGGTTTGGAAGTAAATCCCGAAAAGACTAAGTATATGATTATGTCTCGTGACGAGAATGTTGTACGAAATGGAAATATAAAAATTGGAAATTTATCTTTTGAAGAGGTGGAAAAATTCAAATACCTGGGGGCAACAGTAACAAATATAAATGATACTCGGGAGGAAATTAAACACAGAATAAATGTGGGAAGTGCCTGTTATTATTCGGTTGAGAAGCTTTTATCATCCAGTCTGCTGTCAAAAAATCTGAAAGTTAGAATTTATAAAACAGTTATATTACAGATTGTTCTTATGGTTGTGAAACTTGGACTCTCACTTTGAGAGAGGAACATAAGGGTGTTTGAGAATAAGGTGCTTAGGAAAATATTTGGGGGTAAGAGGGATGAAATTACAGGAGAAAGTTACACAACACAGAACTGCATGCATTGTATTCTTCACCTGACATAATTAGGAACATTAAATCCAGACGTTTAAGATGGGCAAGGCATGTAGCACGTATGGGCGAATCCAGATATGCATGTAGAGTGTTAGTTGGGAGGCCGGCGGGAAAAAGACCTTTGGGTAAGCCGAGACGTAGATGGGAAGATAATATTAAAATGGATTTGAGGGAGGTGGGATATGATGATAGAGACTGGATTAATCTTGCTCAGGATAGGGACCAATGACGGGCTTATGTGAGGACGGCAATGAACCTCCGGGTTCCTTAAAAGCCAGTACGTACGTATACATTTATTTTACATTTAAAACATTTATACCGAAATTAAATACGTAAGTTAATAAATTAGTCCGCTCTTTATGACAGACTGCGAATTCTACCCCTCGTCACTATTTAATTGCATAAAGTCGTAGCATAGCGGCTTTTGTCTTTGTACCTATCCGTCTGTTTCTCCCTTTAGTCGCATGGCAAACATCTCCTTGTTCACAAAGTCCTCTCCTTACAACACACTGAGGAAGCTACTCCGTGTCATTAAATATCTAAACACACGCTTCATTTCAAATAACTGAAAAAAATATGTCTAATCCTCATGGAGACGTAATTGCTACGGGTCGATAATCCAGAAGTTACTTGTAATAATAATAATAATAATAATAATAATAATAATAATAATAATAATAATAATAATAATAATAATAATAATAATAACAACAATAATAATAACAATAATAATAATAACAATAACAACAATAATAAATTTCACGAACCCCCAAGGGGTTTGCAAACCACAGTTTGGGAAACGATGTTATATATGGTAACAGGTAGCACACCTTCAAACTACTTCACTAGAGCTGGGGACGGAGCGAGTAGAACTGTTGAGTTACTCGGTTCTATCGGTTTATGTGCTTGGCAGCGGAGCACCGAAGTTACTCGGTTAACCGTAGCCGTTACCGGTCAGTTCAAACGTTCAAACAGAGTTCACGTGTTTTACTTAATTCGAGCAGACAACAACGTAGGTGCTACTGCATTTAAATATTTTCTGCTGCAGGACAAATTATTTCCTTATCCCCAAGGCGGGCTGAAAGGCCTCTAGTATTGAAGAGGAGTTCATCCTGTTATATGACCTGTCAAGTGGACCTAATGAACACTGACGTCTGAACATATTAATGTAAATAATAATAATAATAATAATAATAATAATAATAATAATAATTACTATTATTATTATCATCATCTTATTAGAGTGTTTGATTAATATTAAAATTTTTTTCTTCTATTTGTGTTTATTGGATTTGGGTCACTCATCATTTTATTTGTATTTATTTCTACGAATTATGTTACCTAATTACTTTAATTTATCAATAATATTACTCTTCACCAAAGACAACATTGTTGTATTGAAGGCTAGTAATGTTATAAAATAAATAAACATTATGTTCTTCAGTTGAATATTCCGCATTTTATTGATTATTTTATCCACTTTCCGTGATACTAAATAATTCTGTGTGTTATTTTTACGTGTTTTAGGCAGCGCTTCATGCAGCCCGTTTCTTTCCATATATTTTTTTTTACTTATCTGCAGCGTTTAACGTTTACCTCAAATGTTAATTTATTAGCTGTTAGTATTATAAATTATTTTATCAATTTTATTTCGTCTGTCCTATATAACAACACTGAAAGTTAAATAGGCCTCTCATACAAAATAACTCAGCAAATAGTTGTAATCACGCAAATGAAATTTGCAACCGCCATTTTGCAATGAAGAGAAGCACTTTTTTCTCGTCAATTGGCAAAGCGAAAGCCCTTTACTACAATGCTTTTATAACACGCTTGGTTTCACTTTCAAAGTACGTTCTAAAATCAACTCAATCTACCTAAATTTTAAATCTGCCGCCACAAATTTGTACTCTGTACTGTACTCGGTTCAACCGAGTAATGACGTCACAGTAACTGCTCCGAACCGAACCGCTCCGTCCCCAGCCCTATACTTCAGTGCTATTACTATAGGGCATGAGAGCTAATATTAGCCAGGACAGTAAGAAGTAGTATCCTGCCTGAGAGAGAGGTTTCAAAGAGCATGATTGTTAATATCAACTGCTAGTAGAATTACTTTTCATAAGCTATTTGCCAGTAGTCGAATAAATTAAAGTAAATTCGAAAACTACTAGAGGCACAAGAACATTTTTCGATTTTATATTACTACGTTTCGCTACTATACAAGGCAATCGCTCTTCCATGGCCATGAAATTTGTGAGAACGAAAGTATAATATTTTGTAATTTATTATTATTATTATTATTATTATTATTATTATTATTATCCAATAATTCTAATGTTATATCAATGTAATTAATTTTAATTTGTGGTTTTCATTCAAATGACTTATTTACAAATGGCTTTTAAGGAACCCGCAAGTTCATTACCGCCCTCACATAAGCCCGCCATCGGTCCCTATCCTGTGTAAGATTAATCCACTCTCTATTATCTTGACCCACCTCCCTCAAATCCATTTTAATATTATCCTCCCATTTACGATTCAAATGACTTATCTAATTAAAAATAATTTTACAAAATATAATAATTTGTTTTAATGTTATTTCTATTGCGAACGTTTTCGTCTCAATGACATCTTCAGGCGTTTTCATACAATCTATGTGAATTGAAATATTTTAAGTTAGATAATATATAAACAACAATAAAATGAAAAATAACTAAGGAAGAGACTAGTGAAGTGCTTTGTGTGGAGTGTGGCATTATATGGAGCAGAAACCTAGACATTACGAAGAGGTAAAGAAAAGCGACTAGAAACATTTGAAATGTAGATACGGAGCGTGTGAAATGGGCAGACAGAATAAGAAACGAAGCTGTGCTGGAAAGAGTGGGAGAAGAAAGAATGATGCTGAAACTGATCAGGAAGAAAACAAAAGGTATTGTATGGGGAACTGGGTGAGAAGAAACTGCCTACTGAAGGATGCACTGGAAGAAATGGTGAACGGGAGAAAAGTTCGGGGCAGAAGAAGATACCAGATAGACGACATTAAGTTATATGGCTCATAGGCGGAGACTAAAATGAAGGCAGAAAATAGGAAAGATTGGAGAAAGCTCGGTTTGCAGTGAAAGACGTGCCATTTGGCAGAACACTATATAGCCTATGTATGTATTTAATTTCGTTTCTTAGACACATTTAATCTCGTTCCTTACACACACTTAAATTTTACAGTAAATTGTATTTATTTATCCTAATTACATTACCTTGATTCCTATACAGACGTAACACGCAATCATAGGGAGTTCCTCAAATTTCCCGTCACTTTATTTTCATCGATAATTTTGTAACCGAGCGGGCTAGCGGTATGGTAGAGGGCTGGCCTCGCATTCGGGAGGTCCGGGGTTCGATCCCAGGGGCCGGCAATCCTAACTGAGGTTTTTCATGGTTTCCTCAGTTATTTCCAGGCAAATGCCGGGATTGTACCTCTTGACGGCGATCCTTCCCTTAATCATTTCATATGTGTGAGTGAATGCTGTGTAATGTCTTAAATGTTTGTGTTGTATCGGAGGTGGCCCTGGCACTGAGCTGATCCCTCGTCCGGGGAGGCTCTCCATGTCCTTGTGTGACCAAAAAAGTATGTAAAAGTATGTATGTGATCCATAGCTTAATCCCTCTCCTGACGTTCGCGGCCCTTTAAGGCCTGGGTGGAGTGGGTCGTGTAAATGTACCTAAAAGGGAGAGGTTAAACTGAGAGAAAGAAGAAGAAGATAATTTTGTAGCAAATATTATCAAGTTGTGCTAAATAAATAAATAAATACTAATATACAGGGACATCATTTTATTTTTACTTCAATTTTTATTGTACCTGAGTTTTTAACGTACTTCACCCCCACCCCTTCTACTAATGAAGTTCAACCATCCTCCACACAGATCCAAGACCGCATATACAGTCATAGTAGCCTTACGGCCATAGTAAACAGTGTGTTCCAAAAATATGTTCGCGTTTTCCAGTGACGAAAGAGCTTTCAATATTGAATAATTTTAGCACAGGTACCAGAGACCTGCATCAGAGCGAGCGCGGGATATCGTTATCTGTCCAGGAAGGCACCGACGGAATGAATAGCGATCATCTACGAATATTTCCGATAAATCACGAAGTAAAGAAACACACCGAGCGATCGGGTCTGAGGACGAGCGCTCGGTGTTCATAAGTGCTCTTCCGGTAGCAGTAGGTGAATTGTAGGCTTGTCTAATCAGTACGTTACATCGAAACGAATGTTGAAGATGATTCAATAGTATCGACGTCGATCTCAAGCAGATGCTCGGACACCGTCTCTGTTGATGGTAAAAGATTACAAGACACGATTCGAAAGTATATACCGAAAATAAAATTAAATTAGCAGAGTCAGAGTATTGGAAAAAAGGGAAAGCAGTTACTAGCTCTGCTTGGACTAAATTCAGAGAAGTAAGGGATAAGAATACCTTAAAGTACATAGGATTGTCCACACCAGGTGGCCCGGGTTCGAAACCTGGTCGGGGCAAGTTACCTGGTTGACGTTTTTTCCGGGGTTTTCCCTCAACCCAATACGAGCAAATGCTGGGTAACTTTCGGTGCTGGACCCCGGACTCATTTCACTGGCATTATCACCTTCATTTCATTCAGACGCTAAATAACCTAAGCGCCGTAAAATAACCTACTAAAATAAAAAATAAAAATATTCCCAAGTTAGTATGAGTAAAGTTCATACTACGTCCGAGATGAAACAAAATATATCGCTACTAATTTATTATTTGCATTTCATACATCGATAGACATTTTTAGTTATCACGTATTAAATGTAATTTGTCTGTTTTATATACGTTTTATAGTAATATAACCAAACATTTAATTTGCATTTACAGTAATTATCACGATTAATTGTTAAACTAAGTAGGAATGAAATATATTTATACAGAAAATCATTTCAGGCTATTTCAATCTAAACAAAGAAAAATGTGTAATTAATTAAATTTCCACTAAATATATATAATTGTCGAGAACAATCGAATGATTTCTATAATGATTATTCCATTGTAGGATGAAATCATTCGAATGCATGAATGAATTGTTCAATAAAATTGCAGTATGTTGATTACTCATTCTATACGTAGGTCTATAGTCTGAGAGCAGCGCTCTTTTTTCTTATCGCCATGTAGGTCAGGTGTTTAATTTAATGAAGATCAGGGTCAGATTCTGGGGCTGTTAGAAGAGTCAGTACGCAACACCCACACAGAACATTCAAAGCTTATCATTCTATTGTTGCGTCATATGATTCTGAACTCGAAGCTCTTATCATTATCTTAAAATGGAACATATTCTGTTATGCGAGTACATATTTTGTATAACTTCATACGGCTTGTTGTGGTGGTAAGCAAAGTTAATGAATAATCGAGTGATATTGTGAATATTTCTATTATTTCGAATGGTTTTGATAATCAAATAATTCGAATGAATTCATTCGATTTCTACCAATACTGCACTTCGTAGTACTGTAGCATACTGCTTAGCATACAGTCGTTGAAGCGAGCGCTCGTTCTGACAGGGGAGCGATCCCCCGGGCGATCTCGAGCGAGCGGAGGCCAAACCCGAGCTCGAGCGATTACACACGAAGAGCATTCGATAAAACCGATCTCAGATATCGTTAAGCATCGCTCTCTTGCAGGTCTCTGACAGGTACTGTCGTCCATTTGCCTACGTCGTATCCCGGTTTCCCCCACCAGCTTTTATTCGCCAGCTAGTGGCTGGGCTGTCTTTTCTGAGAACATTAATTTCTGTTAGGAATTGGACGTCTACGTAATACGTATTATACGACTGTTTAAAATAACTTAAGTAAAAGGGCCTCGTTAAGTAATTAACTGTCACATGATTTCCTCCCTTTCTACGATCCTACGACATAACCACTTGGACGAACAGTAGATAATATGTCTGAGTAATTTTATTTTTCGGATCGGGTAGAAGTGAAGATTGAATTTACAGTACGTAAGGTACTCTTTTAATAATAATAATAATAATAATAATAATAATAATAATAATTATTATTATTATTATTATTATTATTATTATTTATTTATTTAATCTGGCAGAGCTAAGGCCAGTAGGCCTCTCTTCCGCCCAGCCAGACTAATTCTAATTGAATACATTTGCTTACATAGTTATTACATTAATATCTAGATCATAAAACAACATGAAAGTAAATAATGAAAATTGTATAACTAATGTTAGTGTGACAATAATAAACATTGGTAAGAAATAGTTATAATAATAATAATAATAATAATAATAATAATAATAATAATAATAATAATAATAATAATAATAATAATAATTTATAGAGTAGGTACAGAATTATTTCAACATGAGTTGCTAGTACGAAGAACGAAACTGGTAATTGGGATTATGTACAATAGTCTATAATGCGAAATATTCACATTAGAACTGAAGCCTGTATCGAAATGAACGGCCACCATTTTCAAAAATGTGTTTAAATATCCATATTATGATTATTTT
This sequence comes from Periplaneta americana, assembly GCA_025594305.2. Taxonomy (NCBI): domain Eukaryota; kingdom Metazoa; phylum Arthropoda; class Insecta; order Blattodea; family Blattidae; genus Periplaneta; species Periplaneta americana. The sequence continues at coordinate 145,373,787 of JAJSOF020000009.1, forward strand.
TCAATTTAACTCCATTCTCTATATTGTACGCTAATGTGCTGTAGACAGTATAATATACACTGCATAATGAATACGTCCACATGGACAGCTCAGTTCGTGAGTAAAAGCACTCCTTGTTAATAGTGTACTGTATTTTGATTAAACAAAAATCTAATGAAAATTATCGAACTCAAAATCGCGATATTTCCTAGTTTACGTAAATGGATGAACTACTTTTCTTCCCTCCTATACCTAGTGAATGATTTGTTTGTATATTATGCCAGTATCATCAAACTCCAGTCGTGGAAGGGGGTAGCAAACGGCGTTGATCCAGAGGTATAGCCAGGTTAATATTAAAATTGTTAATAAAAATAAAATGATGTCCCTGTAGAAGTTTTGATTGTGACAATGAGTTGGTTATCAACATGAAGTTTAATAATCTGCGAAAAATATTCCACCGACGCTGGAGTTTACGCAAATTGAGATTTCTCCATTTTGTTTTAGAGATTCCTTACACTTCAGACTGGAAACTCATTTCTCTCCGTTTAATTACAAGACCGCAATTTGTAGTTTAATTTTTTCACGGAATGTAGGAGTAAATTAGGAACGTGTGAAATGCGTCCCTGTGTTAAATACAAGAATTTTATATTTTCTCACGTACTACCGCGCAGCGATTGTGGTGTAAGCCCCGATGTCAGGACTCTCCCGACAGCCAGTTAGCTGCTCGTGATAAGGGTGTGAAATTGCTGCATAAGCATCCTGCAGTTATCTGAGCGGAGAGGTGCCGCAGTGTTTTCTCTGCACACGCACGCATCCCATTATATTTTTAAAACTTTCATTTTCCTTATTTTGTATACTGTTTAGACTACTAGACAGGGATAGGCCAGGTAGATAGAGAACCGTACAATATACATACATTAGCTACTACGTGTACCATCCAAAATAACACCTATCATTATCCGTAATTTTCGTCTTGAGAACACTTCTGATATCAAATTTAATTTCTCGCCCATTTTTGTCCGACTCTACCATTTGAGGGATAAATTCGGACAAAATAATATCATATTCGTAATTAATTGATTAACTAGTGGACTTACTAGTGTTAATTATGTAAGATTTGTCCGGCTTACAGCTGTTTCAGTGCTTCACCCACCATCCTCAGAGCCTACTAGATCTCGGCGTCATCTCGAACTTCTCTGCCTGTTATGTGGGTGTGTTTGATTGTTGAAAGGTGTTGAAGAGTGGAGTCAAATAGTGTGTGTGTACTGAAATTGATCTGTGTGTTGAGAATTTGATCGGGGTGTGTTTTAGTGTGTTTGTATATTTCGTATTGTTCTACTGTGTTGAGTTTTTGGTTCTTGGGTTGTATGTGTAGGATTTCCATGTCCGTATTTATGTTATTGTATGTATAGTTAGCATTGGTTATGTGATCGGCGTATGTAGATGTATTGTGTCCTCTGGTTATTGCTTTAATATGTTCTTTGTAGCGTGTTTGGAATGATCTGCCTGTCTGTCCTATGTAGAACTTGTCGCAACTATTACATGTGAGTTTGTATACACCTGTGTGGTCGTATTTATTTGTTTGTGTTTTTTGTGTATTGAGATGTATTTGTAGTGTGTTTTCTGTTCTGTATGTTTTGTTGTATTTTTGCTTTCTGAATGAAGATGCGATCTTGTGTGTGCTTTTGTTTTCATATGTTAGTGTGATGTATTGCTTGTGTTCTTATATTTGTGTTGTGTTTTGCGTGTTTTTGTGTTTGTTAAGTTTTTGTTTTGTCTTTCTTATGATGTTGCCTATTATGTTTGGATTGTATCCGTTTTCTTGTGCTATGTATTTGATTGTGTTCACTTCTTCATTGTAGTGTTGTTAGCTCATGGGTATGTTGAGTAATCGGTGTACCATTGTCCTGAATGCAGCATGTTTGTGTTGTATGGGGTAGTTAGATGTGTTGTGTATGTGTGTGGTGGTGGTGGTTGGTTTTCTGTAGATTTTGTAGGTGTGTTTGTTGTCGATTTTTGTTATGGTGATGTCTAGGAAATTTATGGAGTCGTTGTTTTCAAGTGTGTATTGAAGTTTTTGGTGTAATTTGTTTATGTATTGGTGTAGTTTGTGTATTTGTCTTTTGTTTCCTTTGTATAGTATGAGTATGTCGTCTACGTATCTGTGTCAGTATATTATGTTGTCTGCATATTTGTTATGTTCATTGTTGAGTATGTATGTTTCAAAATGAATCATATTCGTATTCTGTGATCCCAAAGACCTCCAGATATCAACTTTCGTCGAATCGGACAACTTGATATTTTTCATTCCCTTCTGCCTTTTCACTATTCCTTAGATGGTATTTAAAAAATCGGAAAATGTTTAATCAAAATTGTTGAGAGTAGCCTTCGTTTTAAATGTTACGCCTCTACGTCGGCTAGTTCAAAATACTTGAGTGAAATTTTGAAACTGTCATCTCCTTTCTCTCTCCTCTCTGCTCTTTGGGGGATAAAAAAATCCTCAAAAGTTATCTGAATGTATTACTTGAAGTTGAATTTTTTTTACATTCCTTATACATTTTAGAAACAATTCTGAGAGATGAGATGAACAGTCTAACTCAATTTTATAAAGGAGCCTTTGTTTTAAATTTAAGGGCTGAATGGCTACTGGTTAAAAAAATAAACCAGTATATTTTGATCATTATTACCTCCTATTTTACATCCCTTAAGGGTACATGTAGGTGAACGACCACAAATATTATCATAAAATGCATGTTCTAAATTTCTAAAATTTTATAAGGAAATGAACTCACAATTGGACAAAAATTACAAGGTACCACAACAAGACTTATTAGAACTTAAATATCTGACAAAAGCATAAAAAAGGTTACTAATAATATTTTTGAAACCAGTTTTATCAGAGTATCAAAAAAAAAAAAAAACAAACAAAAAAATTCTGCAGTTACATCATTTGGTAACCATAACATTGTTATGGTCTCTCTGACATCTTTAATATTTTTCCTGCATGTAACAAACACTTATTTCTGAAAAATAGACTACTCTCAGACATATAGAGTTGTTTATTTTAATACAATTAATTTTTTATTTGTCCTATATAAAATATATTTAAATTTACATAATGTTTTGTGACCTAATTTGTCTATTTTCAAAGAAATGGGCATTATTGTAGTCTACCTTTTGCATAAATGCATGTTAAATCAGTGTACAAAATTTCAGAATTTTATCTCTAATGGTTGCGGAGTTACGAAATAATGTGTGTGAAAATGTTCAAATTTTGGAAAATTCAATTTAAAGTAAAAAGTGAATTAAAAAAATATTATTAGTAACCTTTTTTGTACTTTTTATCAGACATTTAAGTTCTAATAAGTTTTGTTGTGGTACCTTGCAATTTTTGTCCAATTGTGAGTTGATTTCCTTACAAAATTTTAGAAATTTAGAGCCTGCATTTTCTGATAATATTTGTGGTCGTTCACGTACATATACCCTTAATGTTCATATTTCGTAAAACTCCGTCTTATCTTTGACTAAGGATTAACAGAAACCTACACACAGGGTTTAAGGAGATTTAAGATGATTAGTCAGTCCGTTGATTATAGAATAGTTTTTTTATATATACAGTATATATATATTGTCTTTATACTTTATAGTAACGAGGAAAAGATTATCCAGCGGCAACTGGAATTATCACGAAAACAGTGTGCCGGGGACTTCTCTTTTCATACGCATGCACACACACTGTATAGATTACTGCAGTTATATTTGCATTGTTTTTGGAGATGACTGTGCATTCCAGTCCACTAGGATAATCAGGAATGTATGTTTACTCTTATGTCTCACCCATCCCAGCTGCAGTTTGCTTGCGACGAAGATAACAACCGACCTTGCTGCTAAGAGTAACTCGCTCTGGAGTTCTGATTAACAAAATCCATCTGCCTAAATCGATGGCGGCAACTATAACTCAACACTTCAACGTGTTCATAATGCGTGTGTTGGTTTCATTTGTAATGTCCGCTACTACGATCACATCTCACCTTCTTTCGATAAATTATCGTGGGTCAGGTTATACGAGAGAATAAATTTGCATTCTCTTTCTCTCTCTCTCTCTTACACCGAATTTTGGGGGCTATTACTGATTTGTTCGATTCCACAACCTTTCTCGCTATCATAACTTAAGTACTCGGTCACAACACGATAACACGCTATAAATTCCACTACACACATCATCTCTGTATATCTCATCTTTCACTGTTGTTACTTCTCGTCGCTGGAATTCTCTGCTGCCTGAGGTCAAGGGCTGCCGAACCTTGATTTCTTTTAAATACAAATTATTATTCCAACCGTCTTTATCATCATCATTATCACCACCACAGTACCAACATTATCACTGCTGATAATAGTTCTGGTCATATTAATTTGTGATGATCATAACTGTAATAATAATTGTGGTGATGACAATCATTGGAGAGCTTTTTCCAAATGAGTTAAGACAATTTTCAGCAATTTAACAGGAAGGACAAAAATCTGTGGATGTTGTTTCGATTTATGCTCGATGTTTCGTGATGATTTCTCATTGTTGTACACAAATAGGCTATGTGTTTTCAGTACAGGTAAAATAATAAACCCTGAGTTTAAATCTATGTTTTAAATAGAACCATTTCTGAAAGAAATAAATTAATGCAAGTTCTGTGAGATGCTTTTTATTGACCAAAATCCCAATAACAGTACAGAACATGTTTGTGTTTGTAAATTTATACCTTATATTTACACAAAATTCTCATTATACACCTCGATATGCATGCAACAAGCTGCTACTTACTGCCCTAGGGTCAACGGCGGACATCTGGCAATAACAGGACGAAACTTCTATCAGTATACGGAACCATGTAAACATGATACTTTGACTGCTCGCTTCCTGTCTTCTGAATATCTTCTGGCCGATAATTCTAATCGCCACTGCCTATTTCACTTAGTTCCGATTTGAAAATCTCCACCGTTCTCCATGTCTTGGTTGTTCATACTAAGCTCTTTCCTGAACAAATGTGAAGTTGCAAGAGATTTCTGCTTTCAGCACAAATGCGGGAAGGGCTTAGACGTAACGTGTTTCGACAGAAATCAAGCTATGGACTTAACTTCTTTTGCATGAAGTCGCCATATTTCTGCCTCGATATTTACTTTAATTTAATCACTAATTTTTCTAAATATAATACAAAACCTCTAATGGCAAAATTTCATTACATTAATATTCTCATTATATAAGTATTTTTTAGATTTATATATTTTTTCTCCCTGTAACATAGTTCTAGTAAACTTATATTAAATTATTTCTCATCATTTTACTAGCTATATCAAATTAATTATAATTGATTGAATTAAATTAGCTCATAAATTGAGTTACTATTTTATCTTATATGTTTATCTAAATTTAAATAAACATGAACTAGTCGTTAAAACTTAACTGAAGAAAATTGCTTGGAGAATATTTTAAGCGTAGTGTAAATATTCGTAATTTAAATATGTATTGTATTGATTAAGGCTGGCTGAGTGGAAGAGAAGAGCTTATGGCCTTAACTCTGCCAGCGAAAATAAAACATTCTATACTTCATAGGAGGGAGTTTCGAGGGAAAACATACAGGAATTCTCTGACGATTGCAAAGAGTACTAGAAATACAGCAAAACGTCTTTTTTAATTTTTATGGACTTAACTCGTCTTGGAAGAAAGCATTGAAAGAAGTAAGGTGATCATGTTTTTATTTTTTAGGTTTTTTTTTACTTGGTTATTAAAGATGCCGTATATAAAGTACTGAGTTACTTAACGTCGAAGGAATTGGTAATAATGAGATGGTATTTAGTGAGATGGCCGAAGATTCGCCATAGATCACCTAACATTCGCCTTACGGTTGGGGAAAACTTCGGAAAAAATCGAACCAGATAATCAGCCAAAGAGGGAATTGAACCCATGCTCGAGTGCAGCCCCGGATCATCTAAAGACATTAAGTGACAGGAATAATATGAATATTTCTGTCGAGTAATTTTGGCGATCTTCTGTAAATTCGGTAGATGTTCAAACATATATCTTCCTTTTTAACTCGTAACTATATCAGCGCCGCCTCATCAGCGCGAAGGACTAATCAAGTTGCAGGTTTAAGTAGTGATCCTCCAGGGAGTTCTGATGTGTTGTGTCCGCTGTCCTACCGCTGCGGGCCTCTGCAGTCAAACAGAGGAAATCGATGCGTGGCAGAGGTAGAGGTACTCTCACTCCTTCCCTCCCGCCCGTGGCCGCATTGTCACCTAACTTTCTTCCGCGGCTTCCAAAATATAACGTTCTAAGATTTCATAATCATAACTAATTTTCACGTCGATGAAAAAATTCTTAAGAATAAATTACATATTAAGCAGGCCTACTATGTTTTCAGATTTCAATTAAATCGCAGACCACGCAGATTAGAATAAAGATTAGGCCTAATCTTTAAGTCTGTATTAATCAAGGTACGAAACATAATTCTGACTACCGGTACCATTAAATTTTACTTTCATAAAAATTAAGAAAAAACATTTTGAAAAAGAAAATGAAAATTGAAATAAAGTGAAAGTAAGGAAAAGAGTAAGAAAAAAGAAGCAATAAAAAAGGAAAGATGAAGAGAAAGGAGAAAATGTGGAAGAAGAAATGTAATTAAGTAAAGACAAGGAAAACAATGAAGGACTTTAAAAAAATCATATGAAACAAGTGTCATTTATGTATAGCAGAACCCCGATTATCCGTCACCCTATTAACCGATTGGCGGATTATCCGACTGTCTATTTCTCGCTTTTTTTCCTTCAGAAATAAATAACTTATAAGAAGTACTGTTTTGTACACCATATTAGTAGGTTCTACATATGTTTTTGCTAGAGAGTGATATTACAAGCCTTTATTGTTACACAATATTGTCTACTGTTCGAATTGCCGTTCTATAATATAACTTTTATATAAAATGTCTTCCACGAGTGTTAATAGAAAACGTGTTGTGCTAAGTGTCGAAAAAAAAGGAAATAATTAAATGTATCGAGAAAGAAAAACTGTGGCTTATCTCGCATCAGAATACGAAATTGGAGTTACAACTGAGCGATTTAATAAAAAAAGATAAAGATAAAATGTAAAAAAGTATGTAAATCTACACCATGAGACCTTCTTTATTCCTATCTTTCCTGAGACAGCCATTACAAAGGGCTTCCTTGCTCCTTAAAAACCCGTCGTTGACAACCAGACTTAAATTAGCCAACTTATGTTCCACTACCTAGCGAGTTAAGTACAAAACCATGGACGAAATTACAAAATCTTTCATGGTACGGATTATCCGATTTTTTCAATCAATCGTTCAGTCCATCTCCTTCATTACCACGGATAATAGAGCTTCTACTGTATTACCATAGAACTATGTTAAAATATACTTATAAACTTACAATGGCTTTTAAAGAACCCGGAGGTTCATTACCGCCCTCACATAAGCATACCATTGGTCCTTACCCTCAGCAAGATTAATCCAGTCCCTAACATCATATCACACTTCCTTCAAATCCATTTTAATATCATCCTCCAATCTACAGTATATCTCAGTCTGTCCGAAAGTCTTTTTCCCTCAGGTGTTCCAACTAACATTCTATATGTATTTCTGAATTCACCCATATTTGCTACATGCCCAGCTCACCTCAAACGTCTGGATTTAATGTTCCTAATTATGTTAGGTGAAGAGTACAATGCGTGCAGTTCTGGGTTGTGTAACTTTCTCCATTCTCCTGTAACTTCATCCCTCTTAGCTCCAAATATTTCCAAATCACTTTATTCTCGAATACCCTTAATCTTTGTTCCTCAATCAGGACACAAGACGAAATAATAGTTCAACATTAGTAGAACCTAAATGTCTCACATCTGCTGGTCTAAAGCATAGCATTAATTTTGGCCGTCGTTGTACAGCTGACAAAAGATAAAGTGGCCGCACTCGTGAACAGCGAATATTTTCAAAGTCCACTTCGGGTCGCGGCGATCTTACACGATGCAAGTGCTTGTACAAGCAGTTCCGGAACTATGAAAGTGTTCCATGTCTGCGCCTCGTAGACCAGCGGTAGAGTGCTTGTTTAATGGTTCAAAGATCGTGGGTTCGGGCCTTCTTCAAGTTTTCATTTTATTTTTTAATCGTTCTTTAGCGATGTAAATGATATTCAAATTATCATTTATATTCAGTTATCGTTCTTTATGGATATCACGTTATTTATATTTTGTTATCGTTCTTTAAAGATATGAACAAAATTGAGGTCATCATTTGTATTCTGTTATCGTATTATAACGATATGAATAATAATTATTATTGTATTTCCAAAGGGGGTTAGCCCTATTTTACATATGTATGTTAGGGCTATAGTTTTATACACAAAAAGATAAGCATAAAGAGAAATGGAAAAGAAAATTAAATTAGCTTACGCGATGTAAACAAAACATAAACAATCCGTAAATTAAGCATTGCGATTGCAAAACAAATATCAGTTATCAATTTGAAACATACAAAAACATTAACAACACACATACGTAACACTTCTATAACACAAATATGCAGCTTTCCGTACCATACATCATAAATTAATACACAATAGTCACACAAACACAATCAAACTATAATTACGACATTGCGACGACATCAAGCATCCCATAACTGACTCTCATACATAACAAATCAAGCATCCGTTACAACACATACACTTCAACATGGTAACCACACTTTTAAAAGTTACAAATTTGGCTCCAAGAAGAATAAATAGGACACTGTTACTAATTACTATTCTTCTACAATTTATTAAATACATCTGTAATAAATCTGTGAAATTCCGATATGAATAATATTCACGTTTTTTATATTGTTATCGTTCTTTAGCGATTTAAATAATATTCAAGTTATTTATATTCTGTTTTCCTTCATTAGCATTATAAAACAATATTCAAGTTATTTATATTGTTATTGTTCTTTCGCAATATATTAATTAAACAAACCGATATTTGTCATTTATATTCTGTTATCGTTCTTTAGTGATACTGTATAAATAATATTCAAGTTATTTATATTGTAATCGTTCTTTAGCGATATAAATAACATAAATTTAATATTAGGTTTGGAAAAATCCAGTTGCATAATACTGGTATTAGTTTATCTTTTTGTATTATTACATTATACTATCTTGAACCACAATAAAATGAAAAGGAGTAACGAGGAATTGAACCTGAGACGTTGACATCTAAATTCCGACGTTCGTCCGCTGAGCTACTAGAGCAAAAGTGTGGAAACATTTTCGGAAAAATTGGCCCAATCACAATCTAAGATTTTCTGATGATTCGTAGAAGCTAGTCCAGGATGCGGGGGGCAAAGGCTAATTGAAGACCTGAACTGCAGAACATCCCAAGTCCATAGAACTATTTTTTTCAGTAGAGACAAAAAACTTCATAACTATAGAAGTTTTTGTTTCACTGAAGTCATTTTTGGTCAGCGTGTGTGTCATGCTCCTATTTACACTCCCTAAAAATTTTAACAACCTACAGTGCCTAATTGAGGAGGAAATTATTAATATATAGCCATGGACTTGGGATGTTTTTCAATTCATGGTAAAAAAATGGGTTATGGAAGAAAATATCACTTTATTTAAGATATTATTTAGACATTGTAACATAAATGATGGTAATAACATGAGAAAATAAGAAATCACATTATTTGCAAGTAGGAAAATTAAATTATCAGCTCTTCCTTCATTGGAAAAATTTCAGTCAGCTGCTTCTTCTTCTCCGGAGTCCATCAATATTATTTCAGGTTGAGAAAATCCTGTGAGATAAATATAATGCTGCACGTGCTGGTGATAAATACTTCACTAAACGTTTTAGATTTTCCAGCTTTTCTGACTTTATAGGCAGTGTATTGGCATACAGGGTGAGACTGCTAAAAGTAACATGTTGGAAAGGATTTTTCATCAAGGAATATATCACAAAATATGTTCCTCTCATATTTTCTGTAACTGCGACTTTCCCTGGAAATGTGTTTGAGTACTTAAATATTTTGTACTTTGAAACAGACCTCTGCACTTCGCTGACATTTTATAATACTGTCTCAAGAGTTGTTTGTGTTCTTGAAAGTCTCCACATTGAAATTTGCCTCATTCTTCACAGTGTCTTCCCATTCTCTCGGAGTTTCTACTTTTCCTTTCTTCTTTTTGATTTTTGCTATTCTTGCAAAGTTTGTGTCACATGGAAGAAAACTGTGACCTTTTATAGGGAAGTAGTGAGTGATGCACTTGAATCGTTCAGAAGCAACCAAAGTTGTAAATATTGAACCACTGTCATATTTTTGTTCTGATTAATGCAACCATCGGGGAACAAGTACAGAGAGTCAACTTCTGCAGACAGTACATTTGTAATATATTTGTTTTAACACGAAACAACTTCTTTAACACCCTTGTGTCCCTGAGATTCATTCCACATGAACATTGTGCTTTTTGTTGATTTTTCACTGTGAATACACAAGTTGAATTGCCACAGCTGACAGAGGTAGAATATCTCGTTCACAGGCAGTAAGGGCATGGGAAGTTCTGTTGGAAGTGAAAATATAGGACACCAATGTTATTCCTTTCTTTGGCAAGATTTGAGAACTTTTTCTTGTTGTCATAGAATTCAGCTTGTTTTGCTATTAGATATATGCAAAAGATAGTAAATATCAATACCTTATAAACAATATACTTAGCATACTTCCACTCGGTAATGAGTTTTGGAATAATATTCTGGGGAAATTCCACAGATAGTAACAATATATTTCTATTACAAAAAAGAGTAATTAGAATAATAGTAGGTGCGAAATCTAGGGAGTCGTGTAGGACTATTTTCAAAAAACTACAAATAATGCCCATAGCTTGTCAGTATATCTTTTCATTAATAGTCTTCCTCGTATGTAATCGTGAAAACTTTGTAACTAATTCAACAGTTCATAGCATAAATACACGTCAGAAAAATGACTTTCATACTCCATCGGCAAGTCTATCGTGCTATCAAAAAGGAGTGCGTTATATGGCAGTAAAAATTTTTAATAGCCTCCTTATCGATATAAAAAATGAAACTCAAAACATAAAATTATTTAGGGCCAAATTAAAGAAGTACCTAATTTCTTCACACCTTCTTTTCTGTAGGTGAATTCATGACATTCAATAACACTTCATGAAATTGATACTAAAACTATATGTTGTACTAGTAGACTATATTGTAAATCTCGTCTGTATATATTTCATCTAGACTGTGACTATAAATTAAGATTTTATAATAGTATTAAGTTTTTTGACTTGTTCCATATTCTAGCTGTAAGCATGTATGAATACCATGGAATGTTAATAAATACAATACAATACAATTGCTAGCTTTTGTGTCATCTGCCCCTTCAAGCCATCACTTGTGCAGAATTTCACTTGTTTCCTAACTCAGCATGTATAACATGTATTACACACGTCCGTAGCAGGACATCCGAAAGCATTGTTGAAGTTGTAAGTATAGTATTTTGTGGAACCAACGATATTTCAATTCTGCATTTACTTTTTCAGGAGTTGTACCACTTTTGATTTTAAGTAACTTTCTGGGTAATGCTTCTCCAGATAGTGGGTGTAGGTTTTCATAATACTTAGTCCTGATGACAGATATCACCTCTTACTTTTATTCGTTCCATAATGGCTTTATAAAGGAAAGGATTGTATGTGATCACCTACCTGTTACAAATAAGAAAATTAAACTTATCACATTTACGACTACACTAAATATATATTTAGTGAAATTTTTAAAATTAAAAAGTGGGAACAAAACCTATTAAACACACAGTACCTAACTTAAGGTCTGAGCAGATTGACTATGGGGTCTATTATTATAGAGATCTCTTTTACCAGTAGGAGATTCCCCCATTGCAGTTATCATTACGAGGCATTTTACTCTCCCTTCCCCGATGCAATGAAGACTGCAAGCTGCCATATCCGGCATATAAGATTATTAGTTGTTCCTACGGATACCTAAAAATACATAATAATATAAGTGCAGTTTCATCGAAAAAAAAACTGTAATCTAGCAGGGACGAATTGAACACTGAATATTTGATGAAAGAGCTCATAAAATCGATGGCAATATTTCATTGTAGCTACGATTGGTTATTTGTTTAATGTGGTATATATAATATGAAAAAAGTATTTGAATATTTCAACTTTCTCCATTTTAAATAGTAAAATAGTCCACACCTGTGGAATAATGGTTAGCGCGTCTGGCCGGGAAACTAAGTGGCCCAGGTTCGAATCCCGGTCGGGGCAAGTTACCTGGTTGAGATTTTTCCGGGGTTTTACCTCAACCCACTTTGAACAAATGCTGGGTAACTTTCGGTGCTGGACCCCGGACTCATTTCACCGGCATTATCGACTTCATCTCATTCTGACTCTAAATAACCTAAGATGTTGATACATCGTCGTTAAATAATCTACTTAAAAAAAGTAAAAGGTCGTAAGGAAACTGGCTGAAATAAATAAACATTTCACTGCATGGAAAAACTGACCAAGTCCATGGACTTGGGAAGTTATTCCATTCATTAAGAATTATATTGTGTCATTATATATGGTAAGAGTTCGACTTCGGCGGTAATATAGTGCAAGGAGGTAGCCCTAGATATGTACATTCATTTTCACAAAAAAAAAAAAAAAGTGAAAATCGAAAAAAAGTGGATTTGGGATGTTCTGCAATTCAGGTCTTCAATTGAGGTTTCCCGGTCTCTGACCGGGTCAAACATCCTGATAGAATTAATATTTAACCCTTGCCGTGACTTTCGGTTAAGTCCGGAGGGCCCAATTAGTCAAATTCACTCTCCTCATCTCCACGCTTGGGCCCCCTGGAATTTAATAAGATGCGAAAGAGATAGTGGTGTGCGGAAAGCAACGGGATGTTACCGCATTTAGGCCTATCCTTCCCAAGAAAACTGCAAACATGAACAAAGGAAGCTTTTAATAGAAGAAGGATCTTCTGCGGACCTCTGGAAAAAGAACTAAGGAAGAGACTAGTGAAGTGCTTTGTGTGGAGTGTGGCATTGTATGGGGAAAGAACATGGACATTACGACGAAATGAAGGGAAACGAATTGAAGCATTTGAAATGTGGATGTGGAGAAGAACGGTGCGTGTAAAGTGGACAGACAGAATAAGAAATAAAATTGTGTTTGAAAAAGTGAGTGAAGAAAGAATGATGCTGAAACTGATTAGAAAGAGAAAAAGGAATTGGTTGGGTCTCTGGTTGAAAAGAATAATAGACGACATTAGGATACTTGGATCATATGCGGAGACTAAGAGGAAGGCAGAAAATAGGAAAGATTGGAGATTGCTGGGTTTGCAATGAAAGACCTGCCCATGGACAGAACATTTATGTGTGTATGTTCAGAATGCCTGGAATATCGTGTCTAAGAACAGTCGCTATTTGCAAAGACTAGTCAATTCCATGCCCACTCGACTGCAAGAAGATCGAGATAAGAGGAAGATAGACTAAATATTGAATTATGGCTTTTTGTTTTGTTTTTTGAACGCTTAATTGTTTGAATGTTTTAAAGCCGACGCCAGTAAATTTGTTATGTTTATGCCACGAAAGATATTTTATTGAGAATAAAATCTTTTTTCTTTCCATTTGCAGCCACAATATCATAATGATATTGATAAAGTCATGGCATAATAAATTAATGAACCTGATGTTAATTACTACAGTAATCATAAAAGAGAAAGGAGCCATTATGTATAGCTTGTCTCTCTCAAAAACAGAACAAAAAAGGACATAAAAAGCACGAGGTTGTAGTCGAACGCAGGACCTCATGAATAAGAGGCCTGAACGCTACCATTATGCTATCGAATAACTGTAGATATCAGGCAACGTGGTCCAACAACATTTAACATCGCCTGTCTCCGAATTGTAGCGAAGATACCCGAAGGGAACTTTGTTTCAGGAGAGCGGCCACTTTTTCTTTTGACAGCTGTACAATGCTTTAGCTAAAATTACAACCAGAACTTCTAACATATAACAAGAAAATTAGAAACGTGTTAATGTCTTCAATTTGATTAAATAAATTATAGCCTATGTTTATGAATTGATCAGCCTGTATTAAATTTTTATTCTATAATTTTGAAATATATATTTTTTTCATCAATTGTCCTGCTTTATTCACTTACGATATTTTTCTTCTCTATGTTAATAAATATTATATTATATAATTTCATTGCAGCTGGAATTTTAATTTTAGTTCCTATTTTATTTTATTTTCTATATTACTCTTATATTAATATATTATATTATATTATATTATATTATATTATATTATATTATATTATATTATATTATATTATATTATATTATATTATATAATTTCACTGTAACTGTAATTTTAATTTTAGTTCCTATTTTATTTTATCCTGTATATTCCTTTATAGGCCTATTAATAATATATTTGAACTGCGACCGAACACGAGTGTTGGTCATTCGGTCCTCAAAATTTTTTTAATATTACTGTATCCACTTTTTTATACTGATTGTCTTATTTCTTTCAAAGTGAGAGTCCAAGTTTCACAACCATACACAACAACCGGTAATATAACTGTTTTATAAATTCTAACTTTCAGAATTTTTGAAACCAGACTGAATGACAAAAGCTTCTCAACAGAATAATAGCAGGCATTTTCCCATATTTATTCTGCGTTTAATTTCCTCTCGACAGTCATTTATATTTTGTTACCGTTGCTCCAAGATATTTTAATTTTTCTACCTTTTCAAGAGATAAATTTCCGATTTTTATATTTTCGTCTCGTACTATGTTATGGTCACGAGACACAATCATACCGTATATTAGTTTGTTCTTTCGGGATTTACTTCCAAATCTTGTTTCAAGTAAAATTCCTGTGTCTTCCCTAATCTTTTCTGGATTTTCTCCTATCATATTCACAACATCCGCATAAACACACAGCTGACGTAACCCGTTCAATTCCAAACTCTCACTGTTGTCCTGGTCTTTCCTAATGGCATACTCTATCTAGAGCAAAGTAAAAAAGTAAAGGTGATAGTGCATCTCCTTGTTTTAGTCCGCAGTGAATTTGAAAAGCGTCAGCCAGAAACTGACTTACATGGGCTCCTATGTTAAAACATAGAGAACGAATATACAGGGTGTACCTTGAGTAATATCATTAATTCTGGTGGATAATTTGTTAGTAAATACCATCAAAAATGGCAAATACCTTTTGGTATATTTTAAATAGTTTTCAAGAAAAACGTACATTTTAAAATACGTAAATTATTACATCGAGCAAGCCAACTGTTCAGGGTACCTGACCCACGACACGTATAAATATGGTTTATTTAACGACGCTCGCAACTGCCGAGGTAATATCAGCATCGCCGGTGTGCCGGAATTTTGTCCCGCAGGGGTTCTTTTACATGCCAGTAAATCTACAGACATAAGCCTCTCGTATTTAAGCACACTTAAATGCCATCGACCTGGGCCGGGATAGAACGCGCAACCTCGAGCACAGAAGGCCAGCGCTATACCGACTACGCTACCCAGACCGACACGAAACGTATACCTGCCTCTCCTTCACAGAGATGCCATACCGTATGACATTTAAAGCGAAATCGAGCAAAATTACATTAAACAATTTTATTCGAAATATCTCAAAGAAAAACCCCTTAAAATTAACGACATTACTTCCGGTTCACCTTGTTTATTACGTGCAATAGATTGTCATGATTGTGCAAGATCGTGGGTTAGCAAGAGGAAGAAGCAATGACTGCTAAATGGAGACAATATGAGGGTTATTAGGGACAGGATGAAATATTCTTAGTCACAATCACTTTCTAGTGCGAGTTTCGACTGGAACACGGAACACAACATGCACACGTCATCTCTATTGCCAACAATTCATCTTCCCTTAAATGCACAACGTCATCTCCGTCATTCCATCACGAAGACACATGTGCTTTGTTAAGTGTCTCACTACAGCCTAACAGTTGTAACGATCACAACAGATTGATTGCGATGTTCTACGCTTCCCATTCCTAGTGTTTCGTAACACTTCGTCATATATCGGCTTCCTTGTCTTTGAAATCTTTTAAATATAATTGTAGTCCCATACATCATTCACATTTTGCATTAAATATCCGATTTATAAGATTTAATACTTACATGTGGCTACTGTTCATATAATTATATTTGTAATTTCCTGACAGAAGATCAAATAATTTTAGTGGGCTCAGAATGTAATTTACAAACACACACTTGGCAAAATTATAGAACATTTTAATTTTAAAATATCAGAAAATTTAAGACCGAATAGTGGCTTTGACAGGTAAAAGATACTACAAATAAAAATAGTAATTAATAAAAAAACGAAAGAAATCTTTATACTTATACTTATTTTCCTAGAATGTTATGTCTCACAACTAATGGAAGATTACATATTATATCTTTCATTACTCAAGTTCAGGAAAATGTAACATGAACGTTAATAGAGGTAAAACACACTACAAATAAAAATAGTAAAAAATAAAGAAAATTAAAGAAATCTTTATAGTTATACCTATTTTCCTAGAATGTTATATCTCACAACTAATGGAAGATTACATATTATATCTTTCATTACTCATGTTCAGGAAAATGTAACATGAACGTTAATAGAGGTAAAACACATTACAAATAAAAATAGTAAGAAATAAAGAAAATTAAAGAAATCTTTATAGTTATACCTATTTTCCTAGAATGTTATATCTCACAACTAATGGAAGATTACATATTATATCTTTCATTACTCAAGTTCAGGAAAATGTAACATGAACGTTAATAGAGGTAAAACACATTACAAATAAAAATAGTAAGAAATAAAGAAAATTAAAGAAATCTTTATAGTTATACCTATTTTCCTAGAATGTTATATCTCACAACTAATGGAAGATTACATATTATATCTTTCATTACTCAAGTTCAGGAAAATGTAACATGAACGTTAATAGAGGTAAAACACATTACAAATAAAAATAGTAAGAAATAGAGAAAATTAAAGAAATCTTTATAGTTATACCTATTTTCCTAGAATGTTATGTCTCACAACTAATGGAAGATTATATATTATATCTTTCATTAATCAAGTTCGGGAAAAATGTAACATGAACCTTAAAACAGGTAAAAGATACTACAAATAAAAATAGTAACAAATAAAAAAAATGAAAGAAATCTTTATACTTATACTTATCTTCCTAGAATGTTATGTCTCGCAACTAATGGAAGATTACATATTATAATTTTCATTAATCAAGTTCAGGAAAATGTAACTATGAACGTTAAAAGAGGTAAAAGATACTACAAATAAAAATTGTAATAAATAAAAAAAATAAAGAAATCTTTATACTTTTACTTATTTTCCGAGAATGTTATGTCTCACAACTAATGGAAAATTACATATTATATCTTTCATTAATCAAATTCAGCAAAATGTAACGTGAACCTTAAAACAGGTAAAAGATACTACAAACGAAAATAGTAATAAATAAAAAAATTAAAGAAATCTTTATACTTATACTTATTTTCCTAGAATGTTATATCTCACAACTAATGGAAGATTACATATTATATCTTTCATTAATCAAGTTCAGGAGAATGTAACATGAACGTTAAAACAGGTAAAAGATACTACAAATAAAAATTGTAATAAATAAAAAAATTAAAAAATCTTTATACTTATACTTATTTTCCTAGAATGTTTTGTCTCACAACTCATGGAAGGTTACATATTATATCTTTCATTAATCAAATTCAGGAAAATGTAACATGAACGTTAAAACAAGTAAAAGATACTAAAATAAAAATAGTAATAAATAAAAAAAATGAAAGAAATCTTCATACTTATACTTATTTTCCTAGAATGTTATGTCTCACAACTAATGGAAGATTACATATTGTATCTTCATTAATCAAGTTCAGGAAAATGTAACATGAACGTTAAAACATAGGCCTAAGGCAAGAATGGAAACAACTGAAATTTAAAAAATCGTGACAGTTCCAATGTTGAGCTTCGAGAGGGAAACATGGACAGTAACTAGAAAACAAAAACAGAAAAATTGGAACATTGCAGATAATTTCCTATGATCTCTAACCGAATACTCTGTCACCAGTGGCGTACGCAGAATTTTGTCAAGTGAGGGTGAGGTTATTATTAAAATTATTTATAATTTACATTGTTATTGTTGTTATTTAGTCAACTGTCCGAAGACAGGTTTGAACCTCATAAGTGACACAAATAAGGCATCACTCATGAGGAAACTAGGCAGGGAGATAATGGCTTAGGGTGGCCATTCCTTCCCCCTCCATTGCATACAATCGATGACTACCTACACATTACACTAATCACACTTCAGATTCATACAAACAAAATTGTTCTTCCTCTGACACATATAGTCAAGTGACATCTAACTTACTGCCAGATATAAGATGTACATATCAACCAGAACCTCAATCAGAGGTAAATTTACAGTATCGATATTTTAAATTATCATTATTATTATTATTATTACTATTATTATTATTATTATTATTATTATTATTATTATTATTATTATTATTATTTCAATATTATTATTGTGTTACGATATATTTATTAATATTATGGTGTGTTTCTACATATCGCAACTGGTAATTTAACAATGAAAGAACGATACCAAAAATGTCTGCCTATTAAATGATATTATGGTGCATTCCTACATATCGTAACTGGTAATTTAACAACGAAAGAAGGATACCAAAAATCTTTGCTTATTAAATGATATTGTGGTGTGTTCCTACATATCGCAACTGGTAATTTAATAATGAAAGAAAGATACCAAGAATCTCTGCCTATTAAATGACATTATGGTGTGTTCCTACTTATCGCAACTGGTAATTTAACAATCAAAGAACGATACCAAAAAACTTTGCTTATTAAATGATACTATGGTGTGATCCTAATATCGCAAATGGTAATTTAACAATCAAAAAACGAAACTTATTAAATAATATCGCAAATGGTAATTTAACAATCAAAGAACGATACAAAAATCTCTGCCTATTAAATGATATTATGGTGTGTTCCTACATACCGCAACTGGTAATTTAACAATGAAAGAACGATAAAAAATTTATTAAATGATATTATGGTGTGTTCCTACATATCGCAACTGGTAATTTAACAATGAAAGAACGATACCAAAAATCTCTGCCTATTAAATGATATTATGGTGTGTTCCTACATATCGCAACTGGTAATTTAACAATGAAAGAACGATACCAAAAATCTCTGCCTATTAAATGATATTATGGTGTGTTCCTACATATCGCAACTGGTAATTTAACAATCAAAGAACGATATTATTAAATAATATTATGTTGTTCCTACATATCGCAACTGGTAATTTAACAATCAAAAAACGATACAAAAATCTCTGCCTAAAATGATATTATGGTGTGTTCCTAATCGAAAGAACAATGAAAGAACGATACCAAAAATCTCTGCCTATTAAATGATATTATGGTGTGTTCCTACATATCGCAACTGGTAATTTAACAATCAAAGAACGATACCAAAAATCTCTGCCTATTAAATGAAATTATGGTGTGTTCCTACATACCGCAACTGGTAATTTAACAATCAAAAAACGATACCAAAAATCTTTACTTATTAAATGATATTATCGTGTGGTCCTACATCGCAACTGGTAATTTAACAATGAAAGAACGATAACAAAAATCTCTGCCTATTAAATTATATTATGGTGTGTTCCTACAATGGTAATTTAAAAATGAAAGAATGATAGCAAAAATATCTGCCTATTAAATGATATTATGGTGTGTTCCTACATATCGCAACTGGTAATTTA
This sequence comes from Periplaneta americana, assembly GCA_025594305.2. Classification (NCBI taxonomy): domain Eukaryota; kingdom Metazoa; phylum Arthropoda; class Insecta; order Blattodea; family Blattidae; genus Periplaneta; species Periplaneta americana. The sequence goes on from JAJSOF020000009.1 coordinate 145,393,712, forward strand.
AAAATGAAAGAATGATAGCAAAAATATCTGCCTATTAAATGATATTATGGTGTGTTCCTAACAAATGGTAATTTAACAATGAAAGAATGATAGCAAAAATACTCTGCCTATTAAATGATATTATGGTGTGTTCCTACACATCGCAGCTGGTAACTCTACCAAAAATCCTATTAAATGATATTATGGTGTGTTCCTACATATCGCAACTGGTAATTTAAAAATGAAAGAACGATAAAAAATATCTGCCTATTAAATGATATTATGGTGTGTTCCTACATATCGCAACTGGTAATTTAAAAATGAAAGAATGATAGCAAAAATATCTGCCTATTAAATGATATTATGGTGTGTTCCTACATATCGCAACTGGTAATTTAAAAATGAAAGAATGATAGCAAAAATATCTGCCTATTAAATGATATTATGGTGTGTTCCTACATATCGCAACTGGTAATTTAAAAATGAAAGAATGATAGCAAAAATCTGCCTATTAAATGATATTATGGTGTGTTCCTATATCGCAATGGTAATTTAAAAATGAAAGAATGATAGTTCCTATTAAATGATATTATGGTGTGTTCCTACATATCGCAACTGGTAATTTAAAAATGAAAGAATGATAGCAAAAATATCTGCCTAAAATGATATTAACAATCGCAACTGGTAATTTAAAAATGAAAGAATGATAGCAAAAATATCTGCCTATTAAATGATATTATGGTGTGTTCCTACATATCGCAACTGGTAATTTAAAATGAAAGAATGAAGCAAAAATATCTGCCTAAAATGATATTATGATATCAACTGGTAAAAAATGAAAGAATGATAGCAAAAATCTGCCTATTAAATGATATTATGGTGTGTTCCTACATATCGCAACTGGTAATTTAACAATGAAAGAATGATACCAAAAATCTCTGCCTATTAAATGATATTATGGTGTGTTCCTACATATCGCAACTGGTAATTTAAAAATGAAAGAATGATACAAAAATATCTGCCTATTAAATGATATTATGGTGTGTTCCTACAAAAAAATCTTTGATTAAAATATTATGAAAGAAATTAACAAGATACCAAAAATCTCTGCCTATTAAATGATATTATGGTGTGTTCCTACATATCGCAACTGGTAATTTAAAAAAATGAAAGAACGATACCCTATTAAATGATATTATGGTGTGTTCCTACATATTATGGTGTGTTCGGAACTGGTAATTTAACAATCAAAGAACGATACCAAAATCTTTGCTTAAATGATATTATGCCTTATTAAATGATATTATGGTGTGTTCCTACATATCGCAACTGGTAAATTAACAATCAAAGAAGAATACCAAAAATCTCTGCCTATTAAATGAAATTATGGTGTGTTCCTACATACCGCAACTGGTAATTTAACAATCAAAGAACGATGCCAAAAATCTTTGCTTATTAAATGATATTTTGTTCCTACATATAACTGTTCCAAAGAAGAATATCGCAACTGGTAATTTAACAATGAAAGAACGATACCTTCGAAGAGAACCTTGTTGTTTATTTAAGGCAAGAGAACGCCAATTCTCGTAAAAGAATCAGTTGCCGATTCCAAAATTTGGATGTCCCATACACGAACATGCCCATCATACTGTAACCGTCCTTGTGGCAATGTCTTATCCAACATGTCGTGACAATGTAAACGAGTGAGAGTGCATCCAGCCAATACTTTAGCAGCATAAATCACGCAAGACGTAGAAACGGCCCTGAGAGACATTTCTGTCATAGCCTCCAAGGTGTCGGCGACCTTAGTCAATAATATAATCAATGACTTTTAATAGACTGCAAGTGGTGCAGGTCGTGTGGAAGGAGACCCAGAATAACTCTACAGAAAGCTGAAAGACTCGAGTCAGTGGCAAAAATGTATGCCGACATCTATGAGTAGGCCTACTCGTTTCATATTGTGTCTGTAATAACTGTAGGGACCGGATTTTTAGGTTTTTAAAAAGATCATTTTAGGTTTTTGGAATAGATGAAATTGTTTTTTTGTTTTAGGTTTTATGTTCAACTGTGAAAGGTGTCGTAAAAACTGCTCGATCGTCAAAAAGTTATCCTTACAATTATTCTTAAAAAATAAATACATATTTCGATACTGACATGGTAGTGACTGAATGGTAGTGACTGAATGGTAGTGACTTTGTAACGGTTATGTTGGGAGCTGAGACAGACTTGTCGGTACTGGAGTTCCATGGAATTAAGACTGTACTAATTTTCTGAGCCGGCTACTGTAAGTTAGTGAAATTTGAACATAGTAATAATTAATTAATACTAATAAATTATTTAATTAATATCAGTATCAACCGCATGAGATGGACAGTGAAAAGAAACGGATCAATGAACCAACAATCACGTTCTAAAAAGATAAATATAGCCTTTCCCACACTGATGTAATAGGTCTGATGGTGGGAGCACGTGGTACCATACCCTCCTTCTTTGCCAACAAATGTAAAAACCTGGGGCTAACACACAGCATTGTGAAGGAAATAGCCATTAATGCCCTCAAAGGATCGGTTCAGATGTTGAGAAATCATTTGTATGGGAGTGATAATGGAAATTTCAAGTTATCTTAACCGATGGCTGTTAATTGGTTTAGATATCAATCCCAATAAATCCGTACTATTATTTTTCTCGCGGTATATCTGATGATATTTTTCCCCCCTTTCTTAATTGTAAATGAGCACAAACGCTACTTAGGTGTAAATTTTTCTGACATTTTGTATATTCGATTCCCTAACCGTTTCAAATGTATATAATTTTACCTTTTAGGTGTGTTTCCAAATTATATGTAATACGTATGATATAGTATATGTAATACGCTTTGTCAAATCTGGCAACCTTTTCATAAGGGAAGCTAAATTTATTATATTATATTAATACATAATAGTTATTTTATCTGTTGTGTTGCGGTTACAATTCAAGACTATAGTCAGGTAGGGCTAAGTATAAATAAATATATCATTCTTGGGTATGATAATGCAGGTCGATAGAAATACCATTTCACATTTTAATGAATTTTTTTAGTGTTTAGAGTTTTATTACAAAAATGTCAAAAAGAGGAAAAGGCATGGCAGCAACTCCAGCAAGAAAGCATAAAGCGTGCTGCGAGAGTGTGGATAACTTCCCCTACTGGCGTTCTGTTCTTTCAGATCTAACCGAAAGAAGATAATGAAGAAGGAATTATGCTCAAGAACACAGCAATTATAACTAGAACAGAAAAATTATTAGGAGTAAGTATTCTTAAGCATACATTTCATGGTTATATTCGGTTTTCGGAGTTAGTACTAATAATTTCATGTGGTCAAACAAAATACATTTTTAGGTTAGGCCTCGTGAATTAATTGTCTAGTCAAACCAATTAATTTCATATTGCCAGACAAAATACGTAACATGTTGGTCCCTTTCTCGCATAGTTTGCCTACAAAAATATGTTACAAATTATTGAATTATTTAGAATAACCTGCCAACATAAAGGTAAGTACCAGAGGTCTGCATCGGACGTTTTCGCTCGAGCGCCAAGTAGTTCATAGCATAATCCGATAGGTAGCGCACATGCATGGTGGGTAAAATTGTCATGAGCGATAAGTCCTCGAACGGTAAAAGCCGAGCGTTAGACATTCGTTCCTGTTACAGTGATGAACTGTGTAGTAACATTATAGATGTTTATCATTTCAAAACTTTGCAGTGTTTAACTAACCTCTCCATAGTACAACTACAAAACTTGCTTTAAAATGTAATATAAATGTTGTAGGTAAATGTGTTCCCCCTAAACAGGAGTGATTTTGTTTTTGCCACATCTGATAGATGTTATTGGATGTAAATGTATGTAATTATTATAAACGGAGAACACAATCACGGTAATGCAAGAACAGTATCAAGTTTTCTAGTAATAATAATAATAATAATAATAATAATAATAATAATAATAATAATAATAATCTCTAATAATTAGTGTATCAATCTTTGCGTCTGTAACAGTTGTGCAGCATGATTATTCGTTTTATTATATTTTCTGTGACGTTATCTCTGTACTAATATTGTATTAATCTACTGCTTTATCAATAATATTTTGTAAAACGTTTCTACATTGTCGCAGTATACAGGCGGAACGCTATGTATGGACCTATCATATTATATATGTGGTAAATCAAATCTTGAATAATTATTAATTAGCAATAATAACTGTATATCGAAGTTTTTCATACTATTTTATTTATAACTTCATGTTCCTGTTTTGGTACGTTCCATTGACTGTTCCATTAGACGTTTGTCATAAACGCAGAAAATAAAGCCTTATTTTTACCGTGTGAGCAAAACATATGTGTATCTTATCTGTCGCCTTCCATACAAGATAAGACATGTCGGTGAGATGACCTTGTACTGTGCTTCTATTTATTACGAGCGTATCACGACCGATCGTATCTCACTCGAGGGTGCGACACTCGACCGAGTTTAAGCGAGCGATTTAACTCCAATGCAGCACTCTGGTAAGTACGGTATGCAAATAAATCATTCAGTATGTAGGATCGTGATTTTACTTCATATGGTGATATCTGATAACAGTTGGCAACACTGACAAGATGGCATTATTTACTGTTTAGGAACCGTTCTTACGTGACCCTCACCATACTACGAGCGACGCGTCGTAGCTGTAGTTATTTTCGCTGCCATAATTGTTGCCCTCGGAGCAGTAATCCCGTGAAAATCTACTATCAAGCCACACATCGCTCTTGGATCCGTCGGAATTCGAATCCGGATTACCAGCGTGAAAAACAGACGTTCTAGTCTTTCTACTAACGGTGAGTCCTTACATCTAAAATTCAGTGGCGTAGCATGAAATTTTGAGCAAGGGACGCTAACTCAAGTTGTCTTTCATACAATATGAGAAAACGTATTACAAAGATACAGTCTTAAAATAAATAGTAGTCAGTTTCAAGTCAGCAGTCGAAGATTGCTTGGAACCTCGTAACACCAATAAGGCATGACCTCAAATAATACGTAGTAAAATATGATTTCATGGTTTACACATATCTCTAACAAATAGACACGTATATGTATAACATTATGGTAGTAGAAAGAAGGAAACAGGCAAAATTGAAATTCTTACAGGATCCAGTTGAGGAGAAGAGAGATAATTATTTCAATGAAAGACGGGAAGCAAGTCGTACACTTAGGAATAAAAAGAGAGGTTACTTGAAGGAAAAAACTGAATGAGGTAGAAACAAATAGTAAGAATAAAAACATTCGAGATTTATATAAGGGTATAAAGGAATTTAAGAACGGATATCAGCTAAGGGTAAACGTGATTAAGGATGAGAATGGTGACTTGCTTGCAGACTCTCCATCAATCCTAAACAGATGCAAAAACTATTTTGCGCAACTACTAAATGTGCATAGGCCAAATAGAAATGATCGGGACGAAATTGAAATACAAACTGCTGAGCCATTTATACCCGAACCCACGCTTTCAGAAGTCGAAATTGCGATAGAAAATCTGAAAAAGTACAAGTCTCCAGGTATCGATCAAATTCCAGCAGAATTAATACAAGAGGGTGGGAGTGCATTTTATAGCGAAATTTATAAACTTGTACTTGCTATTTGGGAAAAGGAAATTGTACCAGAACAATGGAAGGAGTCCATAATTGTACCTATTTTTAAAAAGGGGACAAAACCAACTGTGGTAACTTTCGAGGAATATCACTTTTGTTGACGTCGTACAAAATTTTGTCAAATATTCTTTTGAGAAGATTAACTCCGTACGTAGATGAAATTATTGGGGATCATCAGTGCGGTTTTCGGCGTAATAGATCGACTATTGATCAGATTTTTTGTATTCGACAGATAATGGAGAAAAAATGGGAGTATAAGGGTATAGTACATCAGTTATTCATAGATTTCAAAAAGGCTTATGACTCGGTTAAGAGGGAAGTATTATATGATATTCTTATTGAATTTGGTATTCCCAAGGAACTAGTTCGATTAATTAAAATGTGTCTCAGTGAAACATACAGCAGAGTCCGTATAGGGCAGTTTCTATCTGATGCTTTTCCAATTCACTGCGGGCTAAAGCAAGGAGATGCACTATCACCTTTACTTTTTAACTTCGCTCTAGAATATGCTATTAGGAAAGTTCAGGATAACAGGCAGAGTTTGGAATTGAACGGGTTACATCAGCTTCTTGTCTATGCGGATGACGTGAATATGTTAGGAGAAAATACACAAACGATTAGGGAAAACACGGAAATTTTACTTGAAGCAAGTAGAGCGATCGGTTTGGAAGTAAATCCCGAAAAGACAAAGTATATGATTATGTCTCGTGACCAGAATATTGTACGAAATGGAAATATAAAAATTGGAGATTTATCCTTCGAAGAGGTGGAAAAATTCAAATATCTTGGAGCAACAGTAACAAATATAAATGACACTCGGGAGGAAATTAAACGCAGAATAAATATGGGAAATGCGTGTTATTATTCGGTTGAGAAGCTCTTATCATCCAGTCTGCTGTCGAAAAATCTGAAAGTTAGAATTTATAAAACAGTTATATTACCGGTTCTTCTGTATGGTTGTGAAACTTGGACTCCCACTCTGAGAGAGGAACATAGGTTCAGGGTGTTTGAGAATAAGGTGCTAAGGAAAATATTTGGGATGAAGTTACAGGAGAATGGAGAAAGTTACACAACACAGAACTGCACGCATTGTATTCTTCACCTGACATAATTAGGAACATTAAATCCAGACGTTTGAGATGGGCAGGGCATGTAGCACGTATGGGCGAATCCAGAAATGCATATAGAGTGTTAATTGGGAGACCAGAGGGAAAAAGACCTTTAGGGAGGCCGAGACGTAGATGGGAGGATAATATTAAAATGGATTTGAGGGAGGTGGGGTATGATGATAGAGACTGGATTAATCTTGCACAGGATAGGGACCGCTGGCGGGGTTATGTGAGGGCGGCAATGAACCTTCGGGTTCCTTAAAAGCCATTTGTAAGTAAGTAAGTATATGTATAACATTAGCTCACTCCCTGTCATACTTAGAGAAATCACAGTATACGTATCATTACGTAAGTATGCGTCTGTCTTTTGGTTGTGTCCTTCATTGACAGCAAGGGAGTCGGTCATTTGTTTTTTAAATCACACTTTTGTTCGTAAGTCAGTCTTGATAATACAATTGTCCTAAAAAAAAAATTCAAGTAATAAGTGTCAGGAACTGTTATTTCACTCATTATTTATTATATCAGCCACAATGCACACTAACACTTCAACTGAACACAACTGACGAAAAGGGATAACTCGGAAATTACTTATTTTAAATGTTAAAGCTAGCTTCTTGTGTGCCTTGAGACTAGGGTAGTTTAGTTAGAAAGGGATGGGAAATCTGCGGGGTGGATTATACAGAAGAAACCAGTTTGCTTGGAAGCTGGAGTGTGCAGGCTTCTTGTTTACTGCTGCATCACAAATCATCCTGAGCTGCCGCATCACAATATTTAAACATAATTATAAATTCTATTAAAATTAATAAATAATTTTCTCCATAAACTGCAGATTTATTATGAAATTATTATTAACTGGGGAAGCTAAGCTTTTTAGCTTACATTGACGCTACGCCACTGCTAAAATTGTTCTTAACATTTCTTTGTGTAAAATGCATATACTCTCTCGTGAGGGGTAATCATTATCGTATGGATCATAGATAGAGAAATAAATAATTTAACTTCTTGTCAACGAAACGGTCGCCAAGAAACACGAGAGTCCTAGCCATAATCGGATCGAATAGTATTCATTGTTTCATGACCTGGGTCACAGTATTCGATTTACATCCCGTTATTTGTCGTCCTTGGCCTCGAATAGTAAACACTGACATTATGTCACCCACAGACGACTACAGAATGCAGAATCACACAAGTCGACAAGCGCAATCAATATACGTGAAGCAAGTCTCCACAGTAATCCAAGATATCTAACTGCGTTACAGGCAATCACAAGGTAATTTTAGAACTCTGGAATGCGCATTTTTATTGACGTACATATTACAGGGCCTCCGACACGATAATCGTTAACTTTCTATGGAGACGTATAAAATAGAAGAAATTACTTCTTTAGTTATTTATTGACGCAGTATCAACTACTATGTTATTTACCCTCGATTAATTGGTGATACACTGACCCTTCGATATAGGAGAAAGCCAATGTCTACCTACTTAGATCTAACACGCGGAACTATACCGAAACAAATATAGGCCTAATAATAATAATTTATTTAAACGATCATAATAATGGTACACTTTTGGTTGGTACTCTCGAGGAAGCAAAAGCTTGTGGCCGGGAGTAGAATTTACATCGAATAATGAAAAAGTAATATTACAAGTTTAAGCCTACACTAAAATAATTATTTGATTGTTTAATTTAAATAATCAAATGTATGTAAGCAAATGTAAAGTGATGAATATCAAAATAATAATACAAGAAAGAATAATATAAGAAATACAATGAAATTATATCAAATACATGTAAGCAAAAGAAAGTGATATCACAATAATAATATAATAATAATATAATAATAATATTATAATAATATAATAATAATAATAAAATAATAATAATAATAATAAAATAATAATAAAATAATAATAATAATAATACAAGAAATACAATGAAATTATATCAGTAAAACATAGAAAATTCGGTTAACTAGAAAGTACAAGAGCCGATGGCACCTTTAAAAAATAATAAAATGAAATGAAAAAGTATTAAATAGTACAATTGTAAAATAAATACAAAATATTATGCATAACATAATGAAGTAATATATTATATAAATAAATGATATTTTAGTTCTAATGGATTTATTGAATTTTGAAAGACTGAAAGATTCCTAACTTAGAATTTTTTTTTTTAATTTCATGAAAAAAAAAAAGAAAGAAAAATATCAAAATCAAAAGTGAATATACATAACAGAATACTAATCAGTAGACTTCGTGGAATTGCCACGAGAATCGTAAGGTTTACTACGCACGCGATATAGACTGTATGAGAAGGGGACGTGCAACGGATGGAGTATGCCTCTGATGTAAACACTGGGCAGTATACTACGGTTACAATAAAACCTGTATCCTGAATTCAAGAAATATATTCAATGATCACTGAAGTAGGAAATGTCTAAACATGTAAATACACAATTATTTTGTAGTGAGATATATTAACTCTTAAAATTTAATGTAATATATTCACATCATCCTTGAATATGTGCATTGCAGTGAAGAGGTACGTACATTTTGAGCGACTGCAAAGTAACCTCCTCCAATGGACACTTAAACAGTTCAACAACGTTCAACAACACACGATTTAGGCCTAATACGTGCATATTTGAAGAACGGAAAGTCACTACTTTTTAGTACACCAACTTCAGATGTCTTGTCGTGACCTGATAGTACATCATTTATAATATGAAGTTGTCAATAGGCAGAATTTTTAGCAATAATTTTTCTCAACTTACATTTCACTTTTTCTGAAATTAGTGAATTGTTATTTTGGATAACGGTTTGTGATACTTTATACACTATATTAAGGGCTTCTGAGATTTGTAGATTAGACGATTCTAACAGGGTGATGCTTTTGGACACGATTTTAAAATTAGAATCAATGAACAGAATATCTTCCAATAGCTGTTCCGAAAGCAATGATTTTACAGCTGCAACAGCGGAATTGTCTGTGCTATCCAATGCATCAATTACCTCCATTATTTTGCCGTAATATTTTGCAAAATAATTAACAGCATCCAACCACGTTTTCCAACGGGTCAAGACTGGCTGCAGGGGTAAGGATATTCCAGGGGCAATTGTTTGGAACAGCAACACTCTCATTGTAGTATGTTTGGTTGAATTCTTGTCTGCACTGAACAAATGTTAAGCTTTGACTATTCCAACCACAGTAATGCAAAAACAAGTGCTTACATAGGTATACATTAGCTGTAGCTGCTCTATTTGGACCGGTCACAACTCTTAACATGAACTGCTTATTCTACGAGACCGGGCGGTCGCTCACCTCCTCTATTCTAACCGTACATCGGCAACCTGATTGCATGCTGCGTGTGGCAATTCAACGAAGCCTACTAATCAGTGTTTAAAATCAGTTGAAGTGCTTGCTTTTTAAATAATTTATTATTGGAAGTCGTTAATTTTGAATGTTTTTAATAAAGTTATTATACAATCTCGGGCCAAAATTTGAGGCATGCCTTAGTCCTGCTTCAGAATTTAATTTGGGTTCAAACAAAGAACATTATATAAAGTGTCTTCTTGTACTGTAACCATGGTCATGATAGTTATTATTATTGTTTTTGCGATAGTATTTTAATAGGGTATATACGTATATTTGTTTAATATTCAGTACATTGAATTCCTTATAGGTCTATGAGGCGTGTATGATAATCTATTTTTTCCTTAAGTTTTGATAGATATATATATATATATATATATTTCCATTATATTAAGGATTATTTTATTACATTCTCTTATGTCAAAAGCCTAAAGCAGCGATTCCAGCATTTTTATACCCTTTGTCTGTTTGGAGCTGCTAAGCCACACTTCAAACTGCTACCTCGTTGAAGTTATTGACGCGCACGGATCTGAAAATGCCAAGCTTACGCACATTTACGCAGCTTAAGATTGTACATGCATTTTTAAAACAAATCGATCTTTATGACTGTGTAAGTTCTAACGTTTGGAACTTTTTTTTTTCTATTTTCAAAACTCTATTTAAAAAAGAAAATAATAGTCAAAATTGCTATATTTTTATCAACAGTAATCTCACCAGACGTTTAGATTTATCTAGAGAAAATCAAAACTCGAGTGGGATTCAATTGATTATTACACGATTAGAAGAAAGTATATAAAGATTAGAAGTAACGAATACAATACAATACAATAAAATATTAATTGGCTTACGAAAATACAACTGTCTTTAAATGTATTATTGTACCATCTCAACATTACAAATATTATGCTAGATGCATGCTAGATGGCAGTAGTGAGCAATGCCTTCTCGTCGAGAAGTTCTCGATCTATTATTCACGATGGCAATGTTACTAATCAAGAAGACTTTGTTGATTCAGTTTCATTTTTATTAAAATGCAACATTCCACTTCAATTATCCGAATCCCAGTAATCAACGTCACTTGACAGATGATATTCAATAAATCTTAATATTAAACAATCTCTGATACGTGACTATCCATAATATCATATAGCAGAAGCTATAACATAACCTAACTAATATACATAAGTGTTAGAAAAGTTTAAATAACGACGATGACATAAAAAATAAACATGAATAATTTTAAAAGGAATAATTATTGAATGTAAAATTTTCAAATTTGAATGTGGTTGGTGGTTCAATTGATGTTATATTGGACGTGTGCGTAATAGAAGTGGAACTCGTCGATTTAGGCCTACATGGTGTATTCAACTTATTCAGGATTTCCGAATGGTGCGCTTCATTTATTTGTAAATCGGATTTCAGAAGATGCATAGGTATGATAAGTGATTTTTATTAATTCTTGGTCTTGAATGCCAATGCGAGTCATATTTGAAACTGCTGTGCATCGACTGGAGTGGTTTGTAATTATATATATATATATATATATATTTTTTTTTCTTTTGACGTCCAGACCAGCGCAGTTTGAAATTTTGGCAAACAAAGAAACAAATGCTAGGGACGCGATAAAATTAAACAAATGCTAGGGACGCGATATAATTAAACAAATGCTAGGGACGCGATAAAATTGTGCGATAAGCAGCCATGATTGGTTGAAATACGTCCTTTCGTACCGTTTTATTGGTCAAAAGTAGTATGACGTAGTAAGAGTGTAATAGTCACTTTAAACTTAATGCTGTGGGTTATTGGTAGAAAACAAATAATTTAAATATACATAGAGTTAAAGTAAATACCTTCCTCTGCATTTTGCACGTGGATCGCTTTTAAAATGTCACACTCTAAACAAAACGTGCACTACTACTTCTTACGAAGCCCTGAACGCAACTGAGAAGGCCAAACCGAAATCTTATCTCGAGACGGATGTTTATGCTTGTGCCGAGTGTAAACTGTGATGTCCCTTGTCAAACAAAATGCAGAACAAGATATTGAAGACATTAAAGAATAAAATTTACTGCAGTATGGATATCAATTTTCTAAGTAAAAAAATGACTTTTGGCTAGCTACAATAAATTGGAGAAATTTATACTGTGCGGCAGTGTCAGATTGTATTCCGATAATTTCCCTCGTGATTGGTTGAAATTTCCCTTTTACGAGTAAAATTTCCCTCAACTTCTCCTGTCTACTTCACTATTAGACATCTTACTAATTCACTTAATTTCACTAGTGATAGATGAACGCCACTTGACTCCCTGTCTCTGACTGAGCCATGTAACCACAATGTGAAGAAAATAATGTAATGTTCTGCAACTGCGAGCTCGGTAATTCGTTAAATATCCCTTCAAGTCACTATATAGGAAATAAAAGACTGATGAAAGACGCGATAAACAAAACAAATTGTGCATTATTAGCAGGCAGGGCATTTTCGTTCCCAAACAAGTTAGGAAAGTTATCGGTTAGTATATCCTGGAGTTTTAGAGTTCAACTCTGACGCTAAGAAAGGTATAACTTAGCTTCGGTACGTAATAATAATGGAGGATGACAACTATAAGTGGGATTGCACCAACGAGCTAGATACTATAGAGAGGCTGAAGACCTCTGAAAGTTTAAGAAAATTGAACATTGGTCCGCCATATTTTGGTTAGTCAAAACAAAGGGGCGTGGCTCGGATGTTGTAGGAAATGACTGTGATGAAGTTAGTATTATTGTGAATTGAGTTACATACGAGGCGTGTTCTTAAAGTAAGTTCCGTAAGCCGTCACATCGCTGCAATCGTTATTTTGCGCATGCATATTTTCTTCTTCAATCCGTGTATGGGGTTAGTTATGATCAGTTGAAATGTTTAAAGTGATCGAGCACCCCGCCGACTGTGAGATGCGGTCTGTTATCCGTTTCTTGAATGCGAGAAACATCAAACCAGCTGACATTCATCGTCAACTTTGTGAGGTGTATGGTGATGATGCCATTGGTGATGGAATGGTCAGGAGATGGGTTAGGAAGTTCAAAGAGGGCCGCGTCTCTGTGCATGACGAGCAGCATACCGGTCGGCCATCTTTGGTCAATGACAATTTGGTGCGTGCTGTCGATGAAAAAAATCATGAGGACAGGAACAAATTGACCATCCCTCCTACAGCCCGGATTTGGTTCCGAGTGACTTTCATCTCTTCCAGCACCTCAAGAAGTTCCTCGGCGGTCAACGTTTTGATGGTGACGACACCCAAAATCTCATCTCTAAATTTGGCTGGGAACAAATTGACCATCCCCCCCTACAGCCCGGATTTGGTTCCGAGTGACTTTCATCTCTTCCTGCACTTCAAGAAGTTCCTCGGTGGTCAACGTTTTGACGGCGACGACACCCAAAATCTCATCTCGAAATTTGGCTCGGAACAAATTGACCATCCGCCCTACAGCCCGGATTTGGTTCCGAGTGACTTTCATCTCTTCCTGCACCTCAAGAAGTTCCTCGGTGGTTAACGTTTTGATGGCGACGACACCCAAAATCTCATCTCGAAATTTGGCTGGGAACAAATTGACCATCCCCCCCTACAGGCCGGATTTGGCTCCGAGTGACTTTCATCTCTTCCTGCACCTCAAGAAGTTCCTCGGTGGTCAACGTTTTGATGGCGACGACACCCAAAATCTCATCTCGAAATTTGGCTGGGAACAAATTGACCATCCCCCCCTACAGCCCGGATTTGGCTCCGAGTGACTTTCAGCTCTTTCTGTACCTCAAGAAGTTCCTCTGTGGTCAACGTTTTGATGGCGACGAAGTGAAAACAGCAGTGCGGGAGTGGTTCGCATTGCAGGCGGGCGAATTCTATAATGAGGGGATAGAAAGACTTGTGCCACGACTCGATAAATGCCTTAATAATGGTGGAGATTATGTTGAGAAGTAATTGAAGTGTGGGAAATACAATGCAACAAAAATAGTTTGTAAATATCTTCCCGTTCACTTACTACACCCTTTTGGAACTTACTTTAAGAACACGCCTCGTATTAAGACTATGTTACTAAGTAAAAATTAAAATACACACAAAACGTTACGTTTTATAACAGTTGTAGGCCTATGTTTTATTAGTTTCACTAAATATAGCCCAGATATTAAATGACAAGCTATATTCAATGCAACCAAAGCAAAGAACCTAAAGACGGATGAATGTATTCGGCAGAAGAAAAAGAATTTTTTGACTTCGTCACAAATTTAATTACCTTGCAGCTAATCTAACCTAATATGAAATTATGTAAATCAGAGAGACTACGTATGTAACTAATAGGAGTAAAATATAGGAAAGGTAGTGGCGAAAATTAAAAAAAAAATCCAATAATTAAGTTATTGAGAAAAATTCATTTGAAATTGGAATTAACACAGAGAACTTTTGAAAACTGTAATTATTAAAACTACAAATAACCTCTTAGCATGCAACATAATAATTAAAGAATGACACTAATAGAAAGTTACTCGTGATCATAACTCACCACATTTATTGAAACGATAAGATACTTACGATTAACATTGTTATCAGAAACAACAGGAGCCACAGCTAGCTACACTTCTTTTCGCGTGATGGAGACATCATGTAGTCTAATATAATTTGAAACAAATATTGTCGCGTGATGGAGACATCGTGTAGTCTGATATAATTTGAAACAAATATTGTCGCGTGATGGAGACATCGTGTAGTCTAATATAATTTGAAACAAATATTGTCGCGTGATGGAGACATCGTGTAGTCTAATATAATTTGAAACAAATATTGTCGTGTGATGGAGACATCGTGTAGTCTAATATAATTTGAAACAAATATTGTCGTGTGATGGAGACATCGTGTAGTCTAATATAATTTGAAACAAATATTGTCGCGTGATGGAGATATCGTGTAGTCTAATATAATTTGAAACAAATATTGTCGCGTGATGGAGACATCGTGTAGTCTAATATAATTTGAAACAAATATTGTCGCGTGATGGAGATATCGTGTAGTCTAATATAATTTGAAACAAATATTGTCGCGTGATGGAGACATCGTGTAGTCTAATATAATTTGAAACAAATATTGTCGCGTGATGGAGACATCGTGTAGCCTAATATAATTTGAAACAAATATTGATCTCACACGTGTCTCTCAACTAGGCAGAGGCTTTTGCAGTATAAAACTGTTCTTACATTATTTTGAACAATAATGACAAATTGTGTGTGATGCAAGTGCTGACTTTCCTTTTTGGTAACAAAAAAAGCCCTACGCATTAATAAAAAGAAAATTGGAGTAGGCCCTATAAACACAATAATTACTAAACTCTTGATGGTACAAACTTATTAATACAGATATTTCGCTTATGCTCAGTCCGTCATATCTTATAAGTCTCTGGGGCAATGGTACCTGTATTGAGAGAGTTTAATTATCCAGCAACGAATATTATGATTTACGGTACATTTCATTTAAATCCGAGGGAATGAGACATTTTTGGAAATTTTAAAGTCTTAATTATTACTTTTTCATTTATAAATCAGCTTTTACAAAACCTATAGCGAAATGTTTAAATTAAATATTGATATATCCGAAAAATATAATAATTTATTTTATTTTACCTAGCAGAGTTAAGGCCTGCTCTTCCACTGACCCAAGTCTACAATGAATACAAATAGAAATTAATAATAATAATAATAATAATAATAATAATAATAATAATAATAATATGAGATGTGTTGTGAGATATTATTACTGAAAGTGTATCATACTAGAATATGAAATAAGTATTCATTGGAAACTACGGGACATCTTATCATCCAAAGTCTCCCGTTGTTTCCGTTTGCCACATTATAACCAAATTACTACTTGACATAATTTCAAATTTGTAATAAGTTTAAGGTGGTGTTAAAGGACTATTTGTTTTCATAATATTTATTCGGATCAAGTATCTAACTCGTTGCAGTGTACCTTTGATAAGCACTCCTTGCGGAGGCTGGCGGTACTATAGACCGCCATGTTTTGTAGGGAACGATCCATAGTACTGTTGGCCACCGCAGGGAGCGCTTATCAGTGGTCTTCAGCCTCTCTATAGTATCTAACTCGTTGGATTGCACGCAAAAGGCATTGCTTATAATGATAAAAGTAAGATATTTAACTTATTTATAAATGTACGATTTAAGTAAACATATGTCGATTATACAGAAATCCATATTTATTAATACAGATATTTTATTGAGTGGTAAATTTTGTCCAGATGCAAGAATAATATGACATAACTCCGCAATGAATCGACCGATTATTATGAGACAAGTTCTACGTATATTATCTTAGTGTATATTATCTACAGTAATCTCACTAGAGGTTTTGATTTATTTAGATAAAATCAAAACTCGAGTGGAATTTAATTGACTATTACACGATTAGAAGAAAGTACGTAAGGATTAGAAGAAATAAAGTACACTAATACAATAAAAATATTAATTGACTTACTTAAATATTAAACTGTCTTGAAAATGTACTATTATACCATCTCATCATTACAAATATTCCGCTAGATGGCAGTAGTGTGTTATGATCGTCTGTTCTCTTGTTACCAGTTGTCCCAACTGTACAATATTCATTGAACTCTATGGACGATTCAGTTTCATTTTTATTAAAACAGTTGTATTCCACTTTAATTACTATCAATATATGTGTATAGGGCTTTCATTTCAAAACTTCCCAGTATTAATAACTAATTATTTAAACTGAATTCAATTTAAACAAAAAAAAAAAAACATGTCAATTTAAATATTGAGGGGGAAGTCTAAAACCAGCTTAATTGCATTTTAGATTTCACCTCCCATCCCCAGCCATCCCCACTTTGAAATTTCAAGTGGCACCCCTATATTTTTATATTTAAATATGAAAGAGTATTCAATTGTTTATACACCTCATTCATTTGTTTTCGCATCTTTTGTTTTCTATCGTCGAGTGACAACCTGTATTTTTGTTATCAGTTGATTGTGGGATGAAAACAAAGCTTATTTTGTGTAATTTCCTCAATTTAGTCAATAAGGGTGATTTATGTTCTCTCTTGAAGGGTATACACCATTTTAAAATAATTTAATACACAAACACAACTATTACATGAAATGGCCAATAAGTTTTTGTAGCTTTATTCTCTTCAAGCTCTAATCAATAATAACAATAATCTAGGTTGCCAAGCGACGATAGAAAACAAAAGACGCGAAAACAAATGGATGAGGTGTATAAACAATTGAATACTCTTTCATAATTAAGTATAAAAATATAGGGGTGCCATTTGAAATTTGAAAGTGGGAATGGCTGGGGGTGGGAGTGAAATCTAAAATGCAAGTAAGTCTAGTTTCATACTTCCCCCTCAATATCTAAATTGACGTGTTTTTTGTTTAAATTGAATTCAATTTAAATAATTAGTTATTTAGACTGGGAAGTTTTGAAATGAAAGCCCTATATGTATATTAAACAATCTCTGATACGTGACTATCCATAATCTCATACAGCAGAAGCTATGACATAACATAAATAATATAAACAAGATAAATGATAAAAAGTTTTAATTAAGGACGATGAAATAAACATGAATCATTTTAAAACGTACAATTATTGAAAGTACAATGTTGGCAAATAAATGCTAGCGAGGTGATAAAAGAAACAACTACTAGAGAGGTGATAAAAACTATTGTAGGATACGCAGTCATGATTGGTTGAAACACGTCGTTCCATACAGTTTTATTGGTCAAACGTAGTATGACGTAGTAAAAGTGTAATAGTCATAATTAAGCTGCGGATTTATGCCTATATGCCTGTTTTAATCCGTAACCTGAAGACGGAAGATTTTAGGTTATATATCCACTTTAAGACATTGTAAGCATTTTATGCGAATTCTATAGTGCCTTTAATTGCCTATTTCACTAGTAAATGCCTATTTGCTTAAAAATGCCTAAACGTTGCCTAAATATCCGCATTATATATTATACCTGAATTTACTGACCATTCTATCGACATTTTTTGAATCTGTAATTTGTTTCTTTCTTATCTAGCAGAGAGGAGTGATGTAGAACTATCGATAGTTCTGTGTGTTACGTTTTACTGCCACCAGAGAGTGGAGAAATCGAATAATTTAAAATCAACCAATAAGAAAGAAGTATTTCTAAAGCAGCATGAATCATTGTGGTAGTTGACTAGGGTAGTTGTTTTAAACTGTGTATCCGTTTTGTGAGTTTGTAAATTGAGTAAGGAGTTGAGTTTTCTGCTGTAATACGTGAAGTATACCGTGGAGATATGCCAAAGCAAAAGTCATCAGAAGTACTGATTGAAAAATATATTGACATTACTACGTTCACTGCCATAAAGACATTCGTATAGAAAGTAGTGTATAATGCTACGCTATGGTCGTGTTAGCTATTGGGAATTAGAAATTTGTTAGTGCCTTTTTAAATACCTATTTTGGAATTTTGAATGCCTATTTTGCCTGCCTATTTCAACTGTTTTTAGTGCCTAAAAGTCCGCTGCTTGGTCATAATAAATACGCAAAATGAAAAATAAACAAAACTGTCCTTTTAAATGACGGTAAGCAAATCTAGGTTACGGTAAAAAAAAACTTTCAGCTTTCGCAACTACGGGACTGCCTCGTTAGACAATAGTAATATGCTTTACAAGAGCGGTATGTTGAAGTTTTCATGTTCGAGGAAAAGTTTGAAAAAGCGAAACGTAGTTGAGCTTTTTTAATTTCCGAGATTTGAAAGAAAACATACCGCTCGTGTATCGTACATTATTTTGTGTGAAGATCGTTTATTACATACCTGAAAGAGGAATTTCTAATTAATTGCAATGAAATCTCCATCTTGGTTTCTGTTCAATGACGGCAAATTTGGAAAAGAAAAATATCTATCTTCAATATTGTTGCTGTAAAATGTTTTCTGTGTTTACTATACTCCAGCAGGCCGTGATATACGTCTGTCTTTTTTTTCCCCCCAGTCTATAAATGCGAACTTAAAACAAACGGTAAGGTTTTGTAAGGATTTATTTTTCATTTTAATATTTTGACAATATTATTTATATAACATATTGCAGTAATAACATAGGCATCTGGAATCTTGTTGATTTTTTCACGGCTTCCTTAATGTTACTTGCATCACGAATGCAGTAACTTTAGTGGAGTTGTAGAGTTTACTTAATTTTTTTAAATATTTAAAAACAATAATTAACAGTGCAATTTAGGTGAAATTGCAGTGGTAAGTTTCCAATTTATAATTATTACTATATTGAACGTCTCTAAAAATAATATGTTAAAAGCCTAAAGCAGTAAAATCAATATGCCACTTAAGCGGTAAGAAGAGGGAAATTGTTATGTGTGTTAGGTTGGGAATACTGAATGTGGAATTTCACACTTTCCGTGGATTGGTTTTGTGCGGAAACCAAGCAAATACGCACGATCTCGCACAAAATATAATACAGAAAAAAATTTAATTAATTGAAATATGAAAACACGAACGATCACAAGTGAAACACAGTAAACGTCTATTAATATTTACGACAGATAACTCGAAACTATAAAATAATGTAATACCAACGTAAAGATGAAAAATTACATTGTGACGAATACGTAATGAGAGACAAAATCACCTTATGGCTTGTCAACTGTGACGAATCGTCAGAGGTGCCGCATATTACGGAAGTTACAAGGCAGTCAAAACTTTAATGACCAAAAAACGTTTCCTCATTCTTCTGTAATGCTCTTAAGTTAACAAAGAAGAAAAACAAAAGAGAAATAAAGAGCGTCGATGACCGCAGACTGAAACTACACAGAAGGAGTTTCTTACTGCTATTGTACGAGTAATAAGTTCTGTAGACAGAAAACCGCAGAACAAGAAAGTGGGTATTCATCACAAATTGTTCCCCGAAGCTAAATTCACTACTTAACAAAAAAAAAAAAAAAAAACACAGCGCTACAAACCTAGGCTTAACTCTCCTTTAATGAGCTCTAATAGTTCGCATCATTTCTCGTACGACAGAAATGCATGCAAAAAGCATTTAAGACTTTCTACACATACTTACTTACAAATGGCTTTTAAGGAACCCGAAGGTTCATTGCCGCCCTCACATAAGCCCGCCAACGGTCCCTATCCTGTGCGAGATTAATCCAGTCTCTATCATCATACCCCACCTCCCTCAAATCCATTTTAATATTATCCTCCCATCTACGTCTCGGCCTCCCTAAAGGTCTTTTTCCCTCCGGTCTCCCAACTAACACTCTATATGCATTTCTGGATTCACCCATACGTGCTACATGCCCTGCCCATCTCAAACGTCTGGATTTAATGTTCCTAATTATGTCAGGTGAAGAATACAATGCGTGCAGTTCTGTGTTGTGTAACTTTCTCCATTCTCCTGTAACTTCATCCCGCTTAGCCCCAAATATTTTCCTAAGCACCTTATTCTCAAACACCCTGAACCTATGTTCCTCTCTCAAAGTGAGAGTCCAAGTTTCACAACCATACAGAAGAACCGGTAATATAACTGTTTTATAAATTCTAACTTTCAGATTTTTGGACAGCAGACTGGCATTTCCCATATTTATTCTGCGTTTAATTTCCTCCCGAGTGTCATTTCTACACATACAGTAATAAATATTTTATTAAGGCCATCTTAGTTCTGACAATGGCTCCTACCAAGTAAACATTCTCATGGGGGCAGATAAAGTTTTTGCTTTCTTTCAAAATGTCAGTAATGTCAATAAAAGTGCTTATACAAATTTTCGTCACTCGGGCGCGATTACAAGGGCCGTCCCGAATGTAAGTTTCCCTGAGCCTGTTTACAGAAAGAAAACACAATTTCATGGAAAGATTTATTGGAACAGATATAGCATTTTATAGCAACTTGGCAGAGTTAAGGTCGTAGGATCGTCTCTTACACTCAACGAGAAATTAAAAATTGCTTACATGGTTGAACATACAACTGAATAGGATTTACGTAATCACATACAGTTACGATTTACATAATGAGATCAGAAGAGGCAGTTAAATAAAAATTTACCAAATAAAATAAAAATAAACACAGTTGAATGCATATTAATGTTAGATCCAAAATAGAATTCCCATAAAATCAGAAGCCGATAATTCAATAAAATATAGGCCTACACAATAAAAATAAAAAAAAAACACATTGGAGTACATATTGGTAATAAGTTATAAGCAAGAGTGATTCTCATAATTAAACCAGAAACCGACATTGGAATAAAATGCACACAATACAAAAATAATACTTACTTACTGGCTTTTAAGGAACTCGGAGGTTCATTGCCACCCTCACATAAGCCCGCCATTGGTCCCTACCCTGAGCAAGATTAATCCATTCTCTATCATCATATCCCACCTCAAATCCATTTTAATATTATCCTCCCATCTACGTCTCGACCTCCCTAGAAGTCTTTTTCCCTCCGGCCTCCCAACTAACACTCTATATGGATTTCTGGATTCGCCCATACGTGCTACACGCCCTGCCCATCTCAAACGTCTGGATTTAATAACATTTAAAGTAAATCTAATTTGTATCTTAACACCTAAGTTCGAACTAAAACTCACGAGTATATGTTAATACATGCACAAGTACCTTTCAGCACTACACTCATTTCGCTGTCAACTTACTCACTGCACTGGAACTACGACACATTTCACTGATACTATCCTGATTTCACTAACACTTCAAAAACATTTCATTGTTCAAATACTTTGCACTGGCACTATAAACTATGGAACTTCACTGACCAAACACACTTCACTTATACAACACACTTCCTTAATGACTTTAAAACTAAGGTAAAAGATAAATAATGGGACGTAATCAGGGATCTGTATCAGAAATGGACAGATAACGGGTGTGTACTTTGGAATAGGTTAAAATACGCATGCAGTCAGAATGTGTGTTCCTAAAAGGTTACGTTGATATCGTGTGAACCGCGCTATATAACTTAAAATTTCACATTACCAAGAGTAGTCTCATTCTTTTTTGGGGAACTGTAGGGTAAAGTTGTCTATTTCCGTGATACCCCTAATCCCGTGATACTGTTTTAAAATTGAATGTCAGTCAAAGCTTTGCCGTTCGACCATAGCGCCAGACATCTTTCTCGAAAGATTGCATCTTTCGGCTACTTTTGAGACATCGGTGAACTTCCTAGCAAGACACCTAACCCCGTGACATTCAGTGAAAAAAAAAAAAACGTATCACGGAGTTAGGAGTATCACGGAATTAGGCAACTTTACCTTACATGCTAAAGATTTTATCGCCTTCTCCGGTTATGAAGCTGTTTAAGGTCTCGCAAGTACGGATTACCGACGGAAGGAATGCGAATCAAACACTGCGATAAGGAAGAGCGGGCGAGAGGAAAGGTCACGAGATAACTTGAATAATATTCAAGACTACAGTCGGAAGAGAAATGACATCGATAGAATCAGTCCCGCGTTGTGATTGTTACATTATTTTGTTCCTTTGCATGTGAATACGTGTCTTGTATCGCACGGTATTATTATTTCATTCGTAAACATATGTTGCGCGTTTAATTAGCTTCGAACTTTTCTCTTGCTACGTTCTTTATTTCCACAACGATGTCCTCACTTGTTCATCTTCTTGGAAGAGACAGTACTTCCATCGGTTCGGACCTCTCCCCCCTCGGCGTGCCTACATACACAGGTCAAAACAGACAGCAACGCCACCATTGGTTTTCGGTAATCGTTTCTTACGCGAGCTATACCTCGGATTCAACGGCTAGCACTAAAACCATTAGATCAACATGTACTTCTAGAATATACAGTAGATAATCGAAATTATTGTAGTATAAATAAGGATGTGAAAATAAACGAACAACATTGCATCGTGAAATTTCACATGAGGATATTCCAAAAGAGCCCAACTGTTGATAAAAATTACACAACTATGTTTAGTGAAATGCTCGAACGTTCGAGCTTTGTGTGTTCCACTTCCACAGACTACAATGAATAAACTGTGATACGTATTTGAAAATTATGACCTTACATTATAAATGGAATCCATTTGCAATGCGGATCGAGGTTCTCCACAGCGAGCTAGCAGTCCTCAGTTGACAGTGTTGTATTAATATCAGATTGCTGTAATTTACAGGCGAAATATGAAAATTATGTTGGATGAAAGGCTCTATTCCTCTCATTACATTTCATTCATGCAAATACGATATGTAACCAAATATTACTGCGCATACAATTTGCTTAAATAAGTGTTCTATCCTGTTTCAATTACATTAGGAATTAATTACGTGCGATGGTTTTTTTACAGAAATGATTAAATTAGGAACATATTCAAATTTTTATACAGAGAAAATTCAGGCAAAAACTAGCACACAATAGTAATATGCGTTACAAGAGCGAAATGTTGAAGTTTTCATGTTCGAGGAAAAATTTGAAAAAGCGAAACGTAGTTGAGCGTTTTTAATTTCCGAGAATTGAAAGAAAACATACCGCTCGTGTATCGTACATTATTTTGTGCGAAGATCGTTTATTACATACCTGAAAGAGGAATTTCGAATTAGTTGCAATGTAATCTCCATCTTGGTTTCTGTTGAATGACGGCAAATTTGCAAAACTAAAATATCTATCTTCAACATTGTTGCTTTAAAATGTTTTCTCTGTTTACTATACTCCAACAGGCCGTGATATACGTCTGTGTTTTTTTCCCCCCAGTCTAAGATGTCTGGAATCTTGTTGATTTTTTCACGGCTTCCTTAATGTTACTTTGCATCACGAATCCAGTAACTTTAGTGGAGTTATAGAGTTTACTTAATTTTTGCAAATATTTAAAAATAATAATTAACAGTGTAATTTAGGTGAAATTGCAGTGGTAAGTTTCCAATTTATAATTACTACTATATTGAACGTCTCTAAAAATAATATGTTAAAAGCCTAAAGCAGTAAAATCATTATGTCACTTAAGCGGTAAGAAGAGGGAAACTGTTATGTGTGTTAGGTTGGGAATACTGAATGTGGAATTTTAGACTTTCCGCGGATTGGTTTTGTGCGGAAACCAAGCAAATACGCACGATCTCGCACAAAATATTTTGACCAGCAGAGCTATCTATACCGAGTGATTCATAAATACTTCAGCTTACTTCATACCCTAAGGGTGAAACCTAACCATTTTTCCCCTATTACTACATATGCTAGTGGATTTTGGTGATTTTCTAGTTTGCAGGTTGAATTTTCTTTTACCAACTTCGTTTAGAATTTAGATACTGATAAATACTACAAATGATAGTGATTTTGTAACTGTTATGTTGGCAGATGAGATTAATATTGTCAGTACTGGAGTTCCATGAAATTAAAATTGTACTAGATTTCTGAGCCGGTTACTTGAAGCTAGTGAAATTTAAACATACTAATTAATTAATATTAATATATAATAGTTATTTTATGTGTTGCGTTGTGGTTATAATTCAAGACTATACTGGGTGTTCATTTCAAAGTGTGTCATGACGTCACTGTTGTGCGTCAGCGATTTGAAGCGAGTTTCAGCTTTAATGTCGGAGAAGTTGCCTATTAATCAAGGCGTTCAATCTGAACTTAAGAACGTGTACGGTATAACTTGAACGTCGTAGTAACAGATGGCAGTCTGTAAAGTCTGTATACTACCATAACCTCTTTCGAACTGTGTTTTGCGCGGGCAAGTCGTACGCAAGGTATTTGTTATCATCGGTTGCGTACGCCAACATTCCACAATACAAATCAAATGCTCCGTGTCCATGTTGACCGTCGAAGTTAATGTCAACAAATACGTAAGTAATCGTCTTAACCCTCTCCACACATCCCGACACTAAGAAAAAAAACTTACCTCAGTACGTGTTTCCAAACAGTTCACATTCCTGCCACTACAGGTGTTACCGTACGTATTGGTAAGTACTCTTCAGAATGAACACCGTACTTGCTAGGCAACTTCTCTGGCACATAAGTAATACACCTTTGTGGAAGTGTAGGAAGATTGAATTCTCTAGGCTCAACGACTAGCTACATGACGGCATACAGCGAGCCATGACACACTCTGAACTGAACACACAGTAGTCACTAGTCAGGTAAGTTTTCGGAGTTAGTACTAACAATTTTATGTGGTCAAACAAAATACATTTTTAGCTTAAGTCTCGTGAATCAATTGTTTAGTCAAATCAATGAATTTTATATTGCCAGACAAAATACCTAACATGTTGATCCCCTTCTCGTATAGTTTGTCTACGAAAATGTTACTAATTATTGAATTATTTAGAATAACCTTTCAACATTAAGGTAAAGTACGGTACGTAAATAAATCATTCAATACGTAGGATCGTGTGATATCTGGCAACAGTTGGCAACACTGACAACACGGCAATATTTGCTGTTTAGGAACTGTTCTTACCTGATCCTCGCTATAAGTGTAAATGTTATGGTCTAGGCTATATAGGTATAGTGTAGCAGTAAAAGTAAGACTAAAATGCCTCGTAATACTTTTTTGAAAGAGCTTTATTTCGGTAGTAAGTGAGCAGTAACAAACTCAAGAAAAATGAAAGTATTTCCTCTCAAGAAGGTTACAAAAATTACAATGTGGTCTACATAAAAGTGTTCGAACTTATTTCCCTGATCTCGTAGACAGAGACGTGCTCGTCGCTTTAATGATTTTTTCATCACCCTTTCTACTAACGTTGAAAACTTTCACAGCTACGTCCAATTCGTCGCTGCACTTCCGCTCTGATCGGAATGTCAGCGACGTACACTAGTGACTTCAGACGACCCAGTAAGTAGAATTCAGGGGATTCATGTCCGGTGACATGGCTGGCCAAACAACTGGTCCTTCACGACCAATCCATTTCACTGCGATGAAACTATGAAATAAAGCACTTTCAGAAAAAGTGTTATAAAGCAATTTAGTCCTGCTACATTACACTCATGGAATATTTACATTTAGGCTATGAATCATCCTATATATAATATTTTATTTATGCATGAAAAAGAAGAGAGAAAATTGCCCTATCTACTAACGTTAAAATTAAATGTTTGAATGTATAGAAAAAAAAGTCATCATTTTTTCGGTACTATATTTAATTATGTATTTAATTTATTGAAGAATATGCATCTTGAAAACCTCATAAATTGAGATTTACCAACAAAATGAAAAGTGAATTTAAAAGCCACGTTGAAGCCGATAGTCAGTTATATTAAACTGGTTTAAACAAGGTCCGTCTATGCTTATCTTCGAATCAAATAACTAAAAGTTATTTGTGCATATATGTACAAATAACTTTTAGTTATTTTGATTCAAAGATAAGTATAGACGGACCTTGTTTAACCCAATTTAATAATAAAAAGTGATATCTGCAACTGTCTCTAGTAGGCATAAATTAATACAAAGATATATCTCACAAGAAGAAACTCATGAGCAACAATGTGTTACTGAATAACAGAAAATGTAGCAGTAAAAGTTCTTCCTCATGCAACCGTCCTTTTGATTAATCACACAGTTTCTTCGCACATAACCTATATTAGCAAATCTAATGTCTTACTGTTTACAACAATAATGAAGCATATGTGCTTGAATTTTTTTGTTAATTTGGTATTAGATATAGAAATATGCATGACAATAGAAATGAGGTTTGAGTGTTGAATCTTCGTACTAGAGGGAGAGAAAGGGAAAAACGTAGCCACGTCCATCCCGTGACCTAACGGGACTCGGAAACAATTTTACAAACTTCCAGCCATAAACCTCTTATTACACTCCGAAGGTCGATTTCACTGGGACCTTTATCATCAACTCTCTCTCGGCATGACATGTCGGTAACGACTTCAGAAACACATTCAAAATTTCTTTACGATGATAGGGCTATTCTTGGTCGGAAAGTTTAGTATAGGTTTTAAAAGTTACCTCGTTCAACTTTATGATGAAATAGAAAAATCTAGGATTTCAAAACGGCTTATATTCCTTACCAACTTAGATCTGACTCAAATTAAGGCTTCACTGTTTGTAGATATCACCTTTTCCTTCATCTTCATTTTTCTTCTCCTTTCTATTTTACCTTTCTAACTTTTTTAATTTCTTCCCCTTTTCTAAATTCTTCTTTTATTTCTTCTTATGCAATTTCTTAATTTTGCTTCTCTATTTCCAAATTTTCTTCTTAATTTTTCTAATATTCTTCGTTTTGCTCATTTTCCTCACTTTCATCATCATCATCATCATCATCATCATCATCATCATCATCATCATCATCATATTAAAGAATAAGTAGGCCTATTTTGGGCATCCTTATTCTTGAACAAATTCTTAGCGAACACTATACATTCACAATTAACAGAACTGTGTCATATGGGCAGGAATTCACGAAGTCGCCGTTTATGACAACAAAGAACAAATATATAGG
Organism: Periplaneta americana; assembly: GCA_025594305.2. Lineage (NCBI taxonomy): Eukaryota > Metazoa > Arthropoda > Insecta > Blattodea > Blattidae > Periplaneta > Periplaneta americana. The sequence continues at coordinate 145,421,293 of JAJSOF020000009.1, forward strand.
TAAGTTCGAACCCAAATGGAAATATCATCACTTTTCTGAGCAATCGAACTTGGGTCCGCTACATTTGCAGCCTAAAGTCCACCACTTGAGATGTGGAGAGGAGTAGGCCTACTTTATAAATTGTTTTATAGAATAAGCATTATATGGCCTAAGTTATTTGTAATAACCAGGTACAAGGAGCCCAAAAGAGCATACGATACTTATCTGCCTTGATTATGGAACCTGTATGTAGTTCCAAAAGTTTGAACTGTTAAGTTGCAAGACGCGGTGGAATACACAAAAGTCTATTTATAAGCAAGCAAATATACTATCTACCAAAAAGTAATTGGGCACTATTTTTGTTCCTTTAGAATCTCGTGGTACCACCTCTTGTTGTTATAACAGCAGCCACCCTGTCAGGCATGCTCTCCACTAGTTTGTGTAGGATATCCACTGGAATGCTTCGCCATTCCTCTTGCAACATGGCACTCAGTTGGACAATGAAAGTTGGCCCCATGTTTCGGCGGCTACTATGCAGTGGTATGCAGACAATAATGTTCACCGGTTGGACTGTCCTGCACAGAGTCCTGATCTCAATCCCATTGAGCACTTTTGGGACGAATTGGACCGGCGATTGAGGTCTCGGGAGATGCGGCCAACTTCCATTGTCCAACTGAGCGCCATGTTGCAAGAAGAATGGCGACGCATTCCAGTGGATATGCTACACAAACTAGTGGAGAGCTTGCCTGACAGGGTGGCTGTTGTTATAGCAACAAGAGGTGCTACCACGAGGTTCTAAAGTGGCAATAATAGTGCCCAATTACTTTTTGGTAGATAGTGTACGTTCAAAACATGGAAAAGATACTTCTTAAAACTCTCGGAGATTTTAATTACAAGTTATTCCTACGCTGTGATACACTAAATACGTCTAAATACGTCTATGGTCACTATGATACATACATACTGTAATTCATACAAGAAAGCTTGTCTAATTTATATTTCTGGCTATAACCACGTCTATTCATGGATTTGATCTGGTTGTTTCATAGTTATGATGATGATGAAGAATGAACATTATGTCTCCAAACATGTATTAGGTCATGTGGTCTGTTACGGACTCGATCCATCTTTTTGCAGGACGTCCTATTGAACTTTTCCTTGGCTGTCTGTAACGGAGGATCATTTTTGGGATTCTGCTGTTATTCATCCTGTTGACATGGTTTATCCATTTTCTCCTCTGTGTTTCTTAATATTGGTTCGATCTGGAGTTCATTTAGGACGTCTTCATTCCTCTTTTGGTCCCACTTATTGTATCCTGCCGTTCTTCTCACAAATCGCTCACATTTTAGAGTAGGATTTAAAATTAAATTCAGTCCCAAGGTATCTTTAATAAAGTAACGATTTCTACATTTTGTTATTTTTTTATGTCCATAATTATTACGGAATAAAATAAAACACAGAGATAGAAAGCCTTTATTTGCACTTTAATTTAGATACGTTTGTGTTATCTATCTCTTATAGGTAATGAATTATTGATATTTAACGATGTTACGTGCCAGTGTGACTTAAATTTTGTATCTAGCGCAAGCTCGGACTCGGAGATAAACGCTATTCAACTTCAAAATCTCTACAAAAATTCGTAGATGTAGCATTTCATGTTAGGAAGAAATAGTTTGAAGGAGGATGTGATCTAACTTACAATTGAACAGGAGAACCTTAATTGTTTACTTTTGTGCTCAAATGCTAGGAAATGGAGAAGCGGTTAACCATTTGTAATTTTTTTTTTTTTTAGAAAAACACAAGTGAAAGTGTTTGAAATGAGTTAAATCTGTTGCAAAAGTATAAACAGAATACATATGAGGAACTTGATATCAAAGACGGACATACGTAATTTTTATCGAAATTTATGGTCCGTCCCAGGAATCTGTAGAGTAGAAAGACGAAACAAGACCTCTGCGCAAGTGGTATGTGGGAGGGCAGGACCAACGACCGCTCTGGGGGGGGGGAGGCGTTGGTTGAACGAAGCTACCAATCGCTTGCAGGAAGGGGATCATTTCTATCTGAACACTCTACTACGAGCATCTTACCCTTTAGCGCCTCAAGCTGATGCTACCCGCAATACACTCCGGCACAGATAGACTCCGCCCCCATATGCGCCAAGTCACTCTACAGATTCCTGAGACGGATCACAGTTAAGAATCGGTTCTTATAACATTTTTCGCGGTCTTTCCAAATCTGTGCTCCATTTATTTCATGCTTTTGTGAACGTTAAAGTATGCTGTTATTTTCATATTCGGACTCCTTCGTACATAGGGTAAATGCGGACATGGCCAGATTGCTGGAAATGACATAAAACTGTCATGGCGACCAGTTAATGTTTACATTCTGACGAGTTTGCATGTTTTAACGATTATATTCCCTTTCATTTAGAAATTTTATTGACATATAATATGAAGCACAACATGTTGGAGAGTAGGTCTGAACTGACTAAAACACGTCAGTTTAATTCTGAACATTGGAAACGTGCTAAAGAAAAACGATTTAAAATTAATCTTTCACCAATTAAAATTGCGGCCAGAGAAACTTGCGAATTTCCAGACGTTACTAAGTAAACAACTCGGAAGTGAGTGGAAGGAAACCCACTTTCTTCAGTGGTATAGTACTGTAATCCAGAATTCTAATAAAAAAACATAGACACTCATAATAAATTATATTGTTCTGAAGACCTTTTATATGAATTACAGTAAAATAAGAACTAAAAAGTGAAAGTGATATTATTGTAAGAATTGAATATCAATATCATTCCAAATTTAATTTTTCTAAGTTTTTCAGTTAAATATTAATTTTATAATAAAATCATAACTTTCATAGGATTTTCTCATAATTATCCTGATTCTCGGTTGTGTTTAAAAAAAATGGACACTTGCATCTTCGTTTGTCTCAAAAACGTAAAAAAAGTAAATCTTAGTTTCAAAAGCGGACAAAGTAAAATATGTTTTAAAGTGTTTTAAATTAATAAGTTACCTTTAAGTAAAGACCAGAATTAAGCTATTTTGTTAATGAAGTTACCCACATGACACACAAAATTTTTTATACCTTATAGGCCTACTAGAAGTTAACATTATGAAACAAAAAATGGGTCTACTGACAAATAATGAAAACGGCTCTTGTTCATCTTTGATACTAGACTCCTCATATGTCGTCTATACAAAACGAACAGCTAACTTACTCCGTCGAAGAGTGTAGAGGAAAAAGATTTACTTTTTGTTCGATACGTTTAACACTAATTCATAACTACCCTAGAGCTTTTCACGTATTGAGTCGAAGATTTCTCCTAAGCAGAGTAGATATTATTGTGAATGCTTATATTAATAATTCTCAGAATAGTTCAAGATGGAACAGGTCAAAGAACCCTAACTTGAAAGAAAATAATTCTGATGATGAGGAATGGAATTATACATTTAAACATGTCATCAAAGATATAACAGAAAAGAATCTTTGAATGGAAAGATAATTTATTATAGGAACAAATGACTTCTTCACATGCAAAGAATGATTGATGAAAGGATACCGAAAAGGAACTAACGTGCATGCCTGGGGCAGAATATCTACAAGGCAACTATCTCGCCACACACAGGTAACAAAACCTTAAAAAGAGCAAGACTTAATCGGTAAAGAAGGCAAAACAGTATTGATAATATTCTTGTTTAACTGGAACATGTTCAGAAGTATATTTTTTTGTCTAGATAATGATCATCTATTTCTGCACCTGAACTACAAAGGGCGGAAGAATATTAGCATTTACTGCAGTAACAGTAGTATTACAGAATCAGAATTTACCGATTTTTGTTTCATAAACCTGCTACAGTAGATTCGTATTCTGTTTCATAATATTTATTTTGTTCTGTTTTCCTAAGTATATCCAACTGTACTTCTACTGTGTTTGAAACGTGGGTAATTGCAATCACTTCCACTACCGTTTTGTTAAAATTTATACATTTATTTTATATTTATTATTATATTATCTCAAAACAGCTATTTCAAGTGATTCGGAACAAAAAGCGATGAATAGAAGGTCTAAACTCTTTTGTTAGAAAAGAGAACTGATTACAGTTCCTTTGAAGGTATTATCAGCGAATAGGGATTATAAAGAATGGACACTTCGCGTAGGTACCTTTGATGTAACCGGACTAATTTCAATGACCTTCAACCCAGCTAGAGCGTGAGATTCTGCTTTCTCCATAGAGTTGGCGCTGACATCACACCAGATAGCAGTCGACACAGCGGAAATATAACACATACAATTAATATATCTAGGTACATTATGTACTCAAATAAAATAAATTGGATCCATAAAATAATAAATCCGTCATTAACTGTAATGTATAGACTCTAGAGTTCCTTTATAATGAGAGTTGAGACGTTGACCCCCAACAACAATTAAAATATGTAATGATTTGATATCACTGAAAATGGAAAAACAAAACTCTTATGAGAAGTAAAACCATATACCTATATTATATTATATACAAATATTAAACGAATTTGATACATAATTTTATAATGTATTATATTATTTTATAATATAATTTATTATATCTGAAATAAAAAAATATTATTGCAAATAGTTTGTCACTGAGAAATAAGGAAAAGCTGTTAACTTGAATTTATTTGAAGCAAAGCGTTACTGGATTATGCAATAAGGTAGGCGATGTTTGAATCATGTGTCTCAACTCTATTCTCAATTATCATCTTAGCCTATGCTCGATTACACTGACCTCTAGCGCTTGAAAGTGGAACTAAACGCCGGCGCACAGAGAAACAAAACACAGGAAAATTCGCTCAGTGTCCATTCTTTATAATCCCTATTCGCTGGTATTATATTGGGATTCAGTTATACCATCAAAATCACAGGAATGTGACCTTTACTCCAGCTCGATAGTTACAAATATATCATAAAGTAATGAATGATAATCAGTCAGTAAACTTACTACCATTAATTTAGTATTTTAATCAATCATGTTCTAACAAACGTTTTCGACCACGGATGGTCATGTTTAGGTCTACAAGAATAATTGTATGATGATTACAAATTTAATATAAAGATATTACCATCGTATTGCATTTCTAGTTACATTTTAAAACACATTCATGTAGAAATCAATAACTGTGTAACCAAACTAGAACAACCATTTCATACTGATTAAGTTTTTTCAAATAGTTTTATACTGATAGAATTGTTACACAGTTATTGATTTCTATCTTAATGTGTTGTAAATTCAATATGATAGTAATAGTGCCTCTGTCACTATAATATATTAATTTTATTGTGTTCATCATGTAATCATTTTTATAGACCTCAGATGACCATCCATGGTCATGATTGATGAGAACATGATGGATTAAAATATTGAAATTAATGGTCAATGTTACAAAGAGATAAGTTTATTGACTGTTTATTATTCATTACTTTACGATACATAAACCTAACTTATCGGAAAACATGTCTTCAAAACTAAAAAAAAAAAAAAAAAAAAAAAAATACAAATATGTTTACAATGGTTAAGGAACTGGGGCCCAATATCATGCAGTTGACAATATGTATGATGTGTCAAAAGCTACTGTTTACGGTATGTTTGTTCATATGCGGAGTTATCTTGCTTGGAATGAAGATTAGAGATGTTATTCCGAGAATATGTGATGAGAATGACAACGGAGCATTGGTGGTATGCTTATGCAAATTATAAGGGATACAAAATTTCTCTCAGAGAGTCGAAGAGAAAACCGAACAAAGATCAAAGCATACACTGTCGATTTATTTTCTTTTTCTACTGCTGCTGCTGCTTCAGAGAGGTCTAATGATATGACGTACTTAGTCCACTTAATCCTATTATTTTGGCATGCTATGCGCTCCATACACACGAATTAAACTGACAGGCCAGAGGAAAATATTCACCTGTGTAAATTGACTGGTTTAATACCCTTTAAATTCTCTGAAACTATAAAATAATTCCCGAGGTATTTATACCAAATTCCAATACAGGTCCTGGAGCAGGATTTGTGAGGAAGTTTCCTCTTTTTCCTCACATTAAATCAGTAATACCCACACTATGTAGGCGTCTTTTCCAACGAAAGTAACCTGTGAGTATTTTTAACATACTGTATAAAGAAATCCCTTCTACATTCTTATTAATAGATTTATTGCAAGCAGGCCATGGGACCTCAATGAGAAATTTTAAGTGATTGTAATTGGTGCTTCACTCCAAGATCTGAAATTCTTCAGTAGGCTAAATCTCATAGAGCTACTCTTAACAAAATCGTGTAAGAGTTCTGTTTCAAGAGTGAAACAAGAAGGACTCTTCTCAGCCAAATTTAAACCTCGCCATTACCTGCAACATCTATGTATCTAGGAACCCACGACCTCACAGAAAGTGGCTTCTACAGTGGAGTCCTCTTCGTTGCTCATAAATAGGGGTAAAAATTATTAGCCAATCAAAGTTCATTTAATACATTTGTACGTACTGTGCACTACGTTATTGTTCTTATATGCCCACCCCTACCTACGCGATGCAATCACTGCCGAGCGATGAACTCAGTGACTGGTAGACAGAGGACAGTTGGTGTAAGCAGCAGAGTGAGTACAAACACTGTACATACTTGCCTTTAAGCGTTGGAGGCACCATGCAGCAGATTCCCCAAAAGTCACAACTTAATTTTTTGTCTGAGTAAATGTATTATTAAAGGGTATCTATCAGTCTAAATGACTTAACAAATATTTTTGTCATTTATGTTAAAACAATTGTTTTATTTAGATGAGTTATCACTGTAATTATTTACTCTTATATTTTTATGTGTACGTATATATTTAGGTGCTAAAATAATTCTTATTTAAGTTTGTTTTCATGTATAAGTGAAAATGAATTTCTTTCTTCTTCTTTACTGTATCTTTTGATGTCAACGTCGAGCATGAGTAAAGCGATCGCCTTATCAGTAACGTATTGAGTGGTGTTCCTGTAGTGGGCGGAATCGAGTAGCTTTCCAAATTAGAAGATTCCATAACAGAAGTTTCCAACGGAGGGACTGCACTGTATTTTAAGCCAATCGGGTCAAGAGTGACACCTAGAAGTGGAGTCCAAATCTGCTGACGTTTTGCTATAGCCAATAACGTTGCAAGCGCGACATTGTCAAACCAACAGAGCGGGTGATGCGTGCACCATCGAAATCGTCTGGCGGGAGGAATGGGCAGCAGGTATTGAAAACAGGATCCGTTCTCAATAACAAAACAGTGCAATACAATATTAAATAATTTATTCATACAATAATAAATAATGTAGGCCACTTATTTAAAAATCATATCTTTAAAGTGACGTTTGCAATTCCAGGGAAAAAGCTAATGGTGTGTTTTCGAAGTCATTTAAATTAATCACTCTTTTAGATACATATTAATATATGTTTTATGCTCGACCATGTAGTAATTATACACCTGGTAGTAGCCCTTTAATGCACCTCATTAAAGTACACCTATTCATTATAGTTCAGTTGTTCAGCCAATGAAAAATCACCATTGTACCATTATAAAACCGCAAGTATCGATTATTCCCGGATATGCAATCGAAAGACAATTAGCGGAACGTCACGGAGGCTGGAAAGCCAATACTGTCGCAGAAGATTATGTTCTGTTACTATAATAATTAGCGTTAGTTGTAAATAATATTCAAATAAATTCAATTTGTCATCTCGTTTTTCAATTCTAAATCAATTTCCAGGTTACGATATATCAATATTAATGTTCATGTTATTCTCTAGATTATATCAAGATCAATGACATTCGTCCCTCGGAAAAAATCAATAATTTCGCGTCTGCGCACATCTCACAATTTAGAAGGTCAGTTCCGCTCTTCACTTAGATAACCATAACATGAATACTTATGAATAATTTCAAGTTACAAATATGGTCGAGCATAAAATGTCGTATGAAACTTGCCCATAATGATAATTAAGACGCTCGTATGAAAATTATGAAACTCGCTTGCGCTCGCTTAATAAACAAACATACTCGCGTCTTAATTACTACCATTATAGGCTCGTTGCATAATGGACTATTCTAGGCGAGTCGAACAATTTCTTAGCATTTTGTGTTTCCGATTTTTGCACTTGTCTGCATACACGTGACAGGGTTAATACATTTATTGAACATGCCTCGGCAGTTAGTTCTAGACACTTAGAAAAGTTAAGATTTTTACGGTTTTCTTCGGAAGAATATTTTTTGAAGAAATTGTAGACATTAAATATAATTTTCCGAATTTTGCTGCTATATCCACTGGATCTATTACTTTCACTAGTACTGACTTCCCTGAATTGCTGAATAACATTGAATTTTATACTATTAATAAACAAAGATAATAAACTGATAAGCACACACTGAAAATGTTTATTATAAACGAATTATTGATTTTACTGAGGAACATATATTTTAATATTCACTTGTTAATATATTAGATGAGACTATTGCACTCAAATAATGGTGTAACACAAATACTACATTTATATCATAACTTAGGTTAATTATATATTGCAACGATAATTATCTGAAGATGCCCTAGTAAGGTGAAAACGTTAATATAAACATTATATATGTATGTGTGTGTGTGTACGGAGAAAATATCTACCACCCTCGATGCTAATTCAGAATAGGAGTTCGCTTGGATGTCTTGACCTCATAGGGAATAGAGAATAGGAACAAAAGATTGGTTTGTTTCTCTTGAAGGCGAGACAGATTAGAACTTCAGCTGTTGAAGTTTGTGATGCGAACTGACGAAGGGATAATGGTATCTACCCAATTATACAGTTTTATGTCTGTTTTAGGTTAGGATATACTGTATTATATAATGTGCCATTTTAATTTTAATATGCATGTTCTTTTAGAGAGTAGTGGATATAATCATAGGTGAGGGGGGTGAAACCTACAAAGTAGGACTTGTTTTAGGTACAAAGCACGTACGGTCAGAAGACCCGTGCATTGGATTTTAGAGAAAACTATGATAATATAAAATCTGTATGTATAATATTACTCAATAAATCCATCCATATATAACACTTAACAATGTATGTATGTATGTATGTATGTATGTATGTATGTATGTATGTATGTATGTATGTATGTATGTATGTATGTATGTATGTATGTATGTATGTATGCATGTTTTATTTCATTGGGTTATTTTACGACGCTGTATTAACATCGAGGTTATTTAGCGTCTGAATGAGATGAAGATGATAATGCCGGTGAAATGAGTTGAGGGAAAACCCCGGAAAAAACCTCAACCAGGTAACATGCCCCGACCGGGATTCGAATCCGGGCCACCTGGTTTTGCAGCCAGACGCGCTGACCGTTACTCCACAGGTGTGGACGCATGTATGTATGCATGTATGTATGTATGTATGCATGCATGTATGTATTTATTAACACTACAATTGGATAAACTCCCGGTGGCAGCGATATATAACATACAATAATAAGATTATTGTAATTACAGTAATAAAATTACAATAATTACAGTAATTAAAAAATAAAATAAACGTAAATTTAATTCTAACTATAAATAAATAAATGGAATAAACCTAGGACTATAGGCCTAAATAAAGACTATGCTATAATAACGCCTACAATAAGCAATAGTAAACCTAACCTATAAGTACTTCTTTCATTCATTCATTTATTTTATTCCATAGATCTTACATGAGCAATGAAGCTTTAAGATGTGGAACATGTCAACATTTTACAATATTACAATTACAATTTTTACAAATTTTTATAGTTCTACAGTTTAGTAATTTTCTACAATTTTTACAATTTTGTACAATTTTTTTACATTTTTTTTTACATTTTGGCGAGATGTAGTGAGATGAGATGAGGTCCGAGGATTCGCCAAAATATTACCCGGCATTTGCCTTTTGGTGGGGGAAACCTCGGAAAAACCCAACCAGGTAATCAGATCAAAGGGGGTAATCAAATCAAAGGGGTTGATGCCAAGGACTCGCCATAGACCATCCGGCTTCAGTCCCACGGCTGGGGAAAACCTCCGAAGAAACCAAAGTCCAAAGGGGGATCCAACCCAAGCCCGAATGCAGCTCCGGATCAGCAGCCCAGCGAGTCTGCCGACTGAGCTACATCTATGGCTCTACTAAAAGTATACAATATATAGCCAATCAGATTATTAAATTTACAAACGCAAACGATCATTCATAAGTTGAGCTATATTATAATACAAAACTATTTAATTAAATTTAAGGCATAAACAATTCAACCAGTTGTGATATACAGAAATTGATAATACATATCATGCAAACTACTTCAAATTACAAACACAAACAATTTATCAGTAGAGCTATATAGATTACTATTCAATTTAAAGCATATACAATTCATCGGCCAAAACTATACAAATATATACAATACAAAGGAGCATACTTTCATTAAGCTATACAAATTTGTGCAATTAATATCAAGTAGATTAATTCAATTTATAATCATAAACAATTCATCAGTTGAGCTATACATATTACCATTCAATTTACAGTAGGTCTATACTTCTATTAAGCCCAACTATTATCAACTTAAGTAACTACATGTCTCCTTAATTAATTACATATCAAGTTAATTAGGTGTTAATGAAAATTATAAAACTTAAATATTCTTTATAAATCTATTAATTTTTGCCACTTGAAGTAGAGTATTTATTCCTACATTATTCTGAAAGCCTGAACAGGGCAGCCAATGATGGTGTAAATATAATAAAATAAAACGAAATACAATAAGAGCACTGGTATAGGAAATTGCAGTGAATTTCCGACTGTAATGCTGCATTAGAGAGGTCGGCAACTAGAGCGTCACAAGCAGAAATGGTTTCTTTGCGTGATATTATTTACTGCCGTTCACGTGTGTTCTGATTCAACGTTCCATCCACCTACTCTGTCATCAAGTATAAAAGAACAGCAAATACGGGTCTATGTCGTTACATAGAATAATGTGAGAAAGTTAAACCATGGCATGGGCTTGAATTGAATTTTCTCTTGTGAGCGGTCAGATTATATGTTTAGAAATAAATGCTGTCAAAAACTAGTGCTCCTGTGTCTGAATGAGTGGGGGGAAGTGGGAGGAGAAACTTTAAAGGTACGTGAAAACACGTCCTTTTTGCAAGGGGGGAGTTGGCGCTGTGAAAAACTGAATATGTGAGCTCCAAGCCTCTTGGCCACTTGTCTCACTTCGGGTTTCGCCGCCCCACTGAAGGAGCGCTAGAAATTTCCAGTGGGTAAGCCGAAAATGGACGTAACTGATTAGCTACAACATACGGGGGGGGGGAAGGGGCAGAAGTACAGCGACCTGATCCGGAGGAGAGACGCGATGGAGAAGTCTAAGCACGAAACGGTGATAGCCAGTTGGCTGTTTGAAGATTCGAACGCGTAGGGATTAATCTTACAATAGCCAATTGGCTCTTTGATGATTTTTCTCAGATCAGGAGACCAGCCAATTGGCTCCTTGATGACTCCATTTTACTAAGTTCTTTTTATCTGGTCTGTAGCACGACAGTCATCATTATTTCGCGTTGAAGACATGTTCTTTTTTGAGTTCAATACAACATTAAATGAGCCGTTCAGAACAGAAGTGGTGTAAGTCAAAAATGGGTAATAAGATTTAAAATAAACATTCTGTAAATGACACCGCAAAGAAGCAATTAATATTCAATTTATTTAAACTATCAGTAGTCGGTGGATAGCACAAAGGACATATTAACTGCTACTTTGCTCTGTATTTTACAGAATTTTTACTTTAAACCTCATTACCCAATTTTGACTTACACCACTTTTGCTCTGAACGGCTCAAATAATCATGCCAAACTACAATTTCGAGACAGAAACTAACAGTGGTACATAAAAATAGTATTACAGGACATGGAGGTCCAAAGGGAAGCGTGAAGTTCATACTGCTGGCAGTAGTAGCAGTAGGAAAGAGAGTCTTACTGTGGGGAGCTTACAACAAAGTATCTGCGAGGTGTATTTTAATTAGGTGCGGTGCGGGGAAGTATTGATGAATGAAGACCGCTCTTCCTAGAACTGACCAGAGATAAGATTAGTTGTTATGAGTTATGAGTCTTATGACACTAAACAGATGACATCACTGTCTCCACATAATGTTTAATTATACTTACTGGCTTTTAAGGAACCCGGAGGTTCATTGCCGCCCTCACATAAGCCCGCCATTGGTCCCTATCCTGAGCAAGATTAATCCAGTCTCTATCATCATATCCCACCTCCCTCAAATCCATTTTAATATTATCTTCCCATCTACGTCTCGGCCTCCCAAAAGGTCTTTTCCCCTCTGGCCTCCCAACTAACACTCTATATGCATTTCTGGATTCGCCCATACGTGCTACATTCCCTGACCATCTCAAACGTCTGGATTTAATGTTCCTAATTATGTCAGGTGAAGGATATAATGCGTGCAGCTCTGCGTTGTGTAACTTTCTCCATTCTCCTGTAACTTCATCCCTTTTAGCCCCAAATATTTTCCTAAGAACCTTATTCTCAAAAACTCTCAATCTCTTTTCCTCTCTCAAAGTGAGAATCCAAGTTTCACAGCCATACAGAACAACCGGTAATATAACTGTTTTATAAATTCTAACTTTCAGATTTTTTGACAGAAGACTAGATGACAAAAGCTTCTCAACCGAATAATAACAAGCATTTCCCATATTTACTCTGTGTTAATTTCCTCCCGAGTGTCATTTATATTTGTTACTGTTGCTCCAAGATATTTGAATTTTTCCACCTCTTCGAAGGATAACTCTCCAACTTTTATAGTTCCATTTCGTACAATATTCTGATCACGAGACATAATCATATACTTAGTCTTTTCGGGATTTACTTCCAACCCTATCTCTTTACTTGCTTCAAGTAGAATTATACTGTGGCTGAAAATATCAGGTAGTTTGAGACTAGCTCTGTGTCGGTGTGCTGTATAAGTAGAAACTGTTAGTTTATATTTTAAAAGTTGATCAAATGTTTTCACATTGGTTAGTTACTGTAATGTAGTTAGTAGTGTGTCATTATGTCATTTTCTGGGAGCAAGAGTGGCGTTACGCTGGATGTTGTCTGTGTGTAGGATTAGCATTACTCCACATTCCTACCAGGGCTGATCTCGTGAGCTTCACACAGTACAAGTTTGCCGACTCCCTGGTATTCATTTTTATTAAAGACGGAGTCGATCCCAGGGCAATAATGCTACCGAAAGAATTAGGCTAGGTTTGTAACTTAGAACAGTAACCAATAAACTATTGCGTGTCCCGATTCGTATAAGCCCTATTATTATTATTATTATTATTATTATTATTATTATTTATTGCATTACTATTACACGATTGTGTACTAAGAATTTTATTATGGAAGGTATTACAACAAACAGGTATAAGTGAGAAAATTATAAATATTATAACATCAATATAAAAAGAGTTTTTGACAGAATGGATTGGAATAAACTGATGTAAATTCTGAAGCAAATAAGTGTGTATTGGAAAGGAGAAGGCTGTTCAGTATCTTTATATGAAACGACGACCCAAGTCGGGACAGAAGAAATGTCAGAAGTAAGTAAAATAAGAAGAGGAGTACGTCAAGGATGTCCTTTATCACTTACCCTGTTCAGTATCTACTTTGAGGACTTTGTGAAGAACTGTTAAGATAATAGGAGGAAGAAGAATAAAGTGCATAAGATTTATTGATGATACGGCGTTGTTAGCAGAAGAGGAGATGATACTACTGGAGCTAACTGACAGCTGTGAGCAATATGGGATGAATATAAATGTAAATAAGACGAAGACCATGGTCACAGGAACAAAAATAAAGAACAAACTTGAGAATTCTAAATAAGGCAGTAGAACAAGTGTACAGCTTCAAATACTTGGAGTGTACTATAAGCAGTAACATGGATTGCTGCCAGGAAGTCAAAAGAAGGATAGCAATAGCAAAGGAAGTTTTAAATAGAAAAGAAGTATCTTCTGTGGACCTCCGGAAAATAACTAAGGAAGAGACTACTGAAGTGCTTTGTGTGGAGTGTGGAACTGCATGGGGCAGAAACATGGACATTACGACGAAGTGAAGAGAAGAGATTAGAAGCATTTGAAATGTGGATATGGAGAAGGATGGAACGTGTGAAGTGGACAGACAGAATAATAAATGAAGCTGTGTTGGAAATAGTTGATGAAGAAAGAATGATGCTGAAACTGATCTGGAAGAGGAAAAAAAATTGGTTGGGTCACTGGCTAGAAGGAAACTGCCTACTGAAGGATGCATTGGAAGGAATGTGAGCGCGAGATGAGTTCGGGGCAAAAGAAGATGTCAGATGATAGACGACATTAAGATATATGGATCATATGAGAAGACAAAGAGAAAATAGGATATATTGTAGAAAGTTGGGTTTGCAGTGAAAGACCTGTCCTTGGGCAGAACACTATGAATGAATGAATGAATGAATATTCACAAAATAGATGCCAAATTAAGATGGGTTCCCTTTTGTGGAAAAATTTTGATTACAATTTAATTATTATGTATTGTACTTCTTGGAATGCCATAAGCAGAAGAATAATAGTATGGCCTAGTTTAATTTAAAAGTAATAACGATATATCTAGGAGGCTTTAAAATATTTGAGAAAATTTTCTGTTAGAAGCATCATTCTGTAGCTAATCTTTAATTTACATAATAAATATTCTTGGAAATATATGATCCATATCATTTTAATTACACTTTATATTCAGGATTCTACAGCTACTGCTGTTTTCCTGTGCCAATCCTCCAAAGCCTTCTGTCTTGTGCGTCTTCAGTCCTCAACCCCCTTTTGTGCATGACCTCCATTACTCCGTTGTCCCAAGTTCTTTTTGGTCCACATCTTCCTCTTCTTCCTGGAGGTTTCCACTAGTAAATTTGTTTAGGCCATCTATCTTCGCCCATTCTCATCAGATGACCAAACCACTTCAAACTTTTATTTTCTATTCAATTTAACACTGTCTCTTCAGCATCCATTCTATGCCTAATTTCTTCATTTTTAATGTGGTCCAAGCGGGAGACTCTAGCACTTCGTCTGAAATAATCCATTTCTACGGCCAAAATTCTTTTTCCAAAATATGCATTCGTTACCCATATTTCACTTCCGTAGTTTAATACAGATTCAACTAACATTTTGCCCATATATGTTTTGCTATTCTTCCAAAGATGTTCATCCCGCCACGTAGAATTTAAACATGTTATAATTTTTTTACTTTGTTCAATTCGGTTTTTTATTTCCTCTTCGCCAATACCTTCTGCTTTAGTTATAATTGTACCTAGGTATTTTGCCTGGTTAACTTGTTTAATTTCAATTTCATCATCTATAACAATATTATCACTACTTTTAGTATTAATGGCCAAATATTATGTCTTCTTATAATTTATAGAGAGACCCCAGGATTCATAAAATTTGTTTAATCTTTCGACCATAAATCAAAAAGATCTTGGGCAATCACTACTTGATCGTCTGCAAATTGTACATTACACTTTATCTTATTCAAAAATATAGAATGAAGAAGAAAAAGATTGAAAATGATTTCGAATAAATTCTCTCTTTTGTATGTTTGTTTCTGTCTCTTTTTCAAATGAACACACTTAATTTGAGTGAAAATTACTATATCTGAGACATCCGTGCACAAATTCACTCGTAGACTATAAAACTGAACAAAATCCATCTGAAAGCTTAGTATGAATTGCTGCTTACATACATTTACATACAAACAGACGGCATGTAAAAGTAACTTTTTGATATCAGGGATTTCGATTTCATTACAACACAAAACCTTCACTCTTTATTTATTACAACGAGAAAGTAAAAGCTAACCATTTCACAAACACATTTACATAGAGATCGAAACGAAGAAAAACAAAAGTGAAAACTCATCTGATTTCACTTCACGATCCCACGCGAATTCGTCTTCTTTATTCTTCATCCCCGTCCATCCAAGTTGACTGCTTCACAAGAGGCAGTAGCAAGCTTAGAATGAGAGAGTGTATAATCTGCGCGCTGGACATAGTTTACGGCAATTAAAATGTAAAATAAACTCTCCCATATATCTTCTTGAACTACATAAACGAGGACGTAGAACATTTGTACGAATTTGTGAACTTGAGTTAAATGTCATTATGTACCTCGCTGCACCCATCATCATTAAGCTCTCCCATGTTTTGTGCCAGAAATTAAGTACACAGAGATATTTTTGGTGAAACAATCCAAAAAAAAATGGAAGGTTTATGAATCTTAAGTGTCGAGATTTCGGCGATATGCGGGGGTTGATGTGCTTTGCTCTCCAACAAACGGATGATTAAGAAAAAGATAATGGTCTCCAGGTTAATAGATAGTGTAGTATTCTAAACTTTAATTTATGGCTCTTATAGGAAGGATGCCAGTAAAATAAAACGTTGCAAGAGAAAATTTTATTATTAGAGAAGTAAATAATTTAACTTTCTTGAACAGAATTATCTTGCCGCAAAGAAATAAGACGTCACTCACAAAATAAAAAGATTTATAAATTAGGCCTAAGTGAGCAAAGCTTATATACTTCAAAATCTGAAAGACTGACAATAACAGATTGTCAGACAGATACTTGATATGAAACGTACAATTTTGTATAGCTCAACTAAACTATGCTTAGGCTATAAATTGAATTAATCTGTTTACTATGGCCAAGTTTCTCCAACCTTTTTTAAAATGCACTTAACATAGCGTTATTTAACTGTAAGTTAAAAGTAAAAATTGCTGTTAAAATATTGCGTTTCTTCAACTTTATATTTCACATTTTAACATACTGTTTGTTAACTCTCTGTTAGGAGATTCTAGAATTTAACCATAACCTCTAACCAAGTATAGACCCAATTCTGTTTCCTGAACTCTGACAATTGCGATTCTCGCTTGTTTCCGTTGTTTAATTCAGAGAGGATAGAAATCTTTCTATTCTCTCAGGTTTGATTTCTGCTTGTCCTCTGTACCACAGTAGCGTCGAGCGGCTTATTGGTATTATGAAAACTGGAATAAAAAGAAACCGTGAGACTAATTTCTCTTCGTTCGAGAGAAGCCTTCTGCTGGAAATAAATTCGGTATAAACCAATAAAATTATTTAGAATAAACAAACAAACGAATCGACGTTGAAAGCGAAAAGTGAGGCTTGACAGAAAACAGCCTATAACTTTGTATGAACTTCTGGTCTGTCAAATCACAGAAATCATCCGCTCTGTTTATGTATTCATGGATATCATTTTCTAAATAGTCAAGATATAAAAGTTCAGCATTTAACACATCAGCCATATTGAATACTTATATGCTAACAGAGAGTTAAATGATTTAACTGCATGAAATTGGTCAGTTAAATTAACATGGGTTTTAACAGTCTGTTAGTACTAACAGTGGTTGAAGAAATGTATCAACTGTTAAATTTCAGTTAAAATGGAATAACACACTGTTATAACTTAACAAAGGTCGAAGAAACCGGGCCTATGTATTCAAATTTTTTTAGAGCTGAACTGATGAGTTGTATATGCTGTAAATTGAATAGTATTCTGTATAGCTCAACTGATGAACTTTTTATGCTTGTAAATTGAATTAATGTAGGATGAATTTTACAATTTTGTATAGCACAACTACGCTTGTAAATTGAATTAATCTCTTTATTATATAGGCCTATTGTATTTTTTTTTTGTACAGCTCAACTGATGAATTATATATGCTGTAAATTGAATAATAATCTGTATAGCTCAACTGATGAATTATTGTTTATGCGTGTAAATTGAAGTAATTTAAACGATATGTGTTATCAATTTTTGTATATCTCAACTGATTGAATTGTTTATGCTTTTAAATTGAATTAACTTACTTGCTATGTATTATATGTTATAGCTTAACTGATGAGTAATTCTTTAGGTTTGTAAATTTAATCATCTGATTGCTATGTATTGTATATTTTTTTTTGTAGAGCCACCAAAGTAGCTCAGTCTGCTGGTTCGGAGCTGCGCTCGGGCTTGGGTTAGATCCCCGTTTGGGCTGATTACCTGGTTGGGTTTTTTCCGACCTTTTCCCCAACCATAAGGCAAATTCCAGGTAATCTATAGCGAATTCTCGGCAACACCTCACTTCATATCGCCAAAAAATTGTAATCTTGTAAAATTTTGACTTGTTCCACATCTTGAAGCTTCATTGCTAATGTAAGATCTATGGAATACAATAAATGAAATGAAAATAAGACAAGAAGACGAGATTTCTAAAAAAAAAAATGTAGCTACAGCGACATCACAGGACGACAATAAAAATGTAATCACGGATGTAAGTCGGTATGAAAAGGGTGAATGAAATATGAAAAAAAGGAGATTTTTCCAATATTCCGTCCAATCCTATCGCGTATTTTCCACTATTTGTCTGAATGCTTTTAACTTAGCCGTTCCGAAAGGGACATCTACTATGGTTCTGTCTGCATGCATTAATACAGGAGTAGATGCATTTAACTTTTGTTTGTGTGTAGTAATATATCTCCTACTTACTTACAAATGGCTTTTAAGGAACCCGAAGGTTCATTGCCGCCCTCGCATAAGCCCGCCATTGGTCCCTACCCTGTGCAAGATTAATCCATTCTCTATCATCATATCCCACCTCCCTCAAATTCATTTTAATATTATCCTCCCATCTACGTCTCGGCATCCCTAAAGGTCTTTTTCCCCTCCGGTCTCCCAACTAACACACTATATGCATTTCTGGATTCGCCCATACGTGCTACATGCCCGGCCCATCTCAAACGTCTGGATTTAATGTTCCTAATTATGCCAGGTGAAGAATACAATGCTTGCAGTTCTGGTTGTGTAACTTTCTCCATTCTCCTGTAACTTCAGCCCTCTTAGCCCCAAATATTTTCCTAAGAACCTTATTCTCAAACACCCTTAACCTCTGTTCCTCTCCCAGAGTGAGAGTCCAAGTTTCGCAACCATACAGAACAACCGGTAATATAACTGTTTTATAAATTCTAACTTTCAGATTTTTTGACAGCAGACTAGATGACAAAAGCTTCTCAACCAAATAATAACAGGCATTTCCCATATTTATTCTGCATTTAATTTCCTCCCGAGAGGCTGCAAGACAATAAACACTTTTGAAAACAGCTTAAAAGATAACCTTCTTAGCATTTCACTCCAATCATACTGACTTAAACTATCACTGTCTACATTGTTACTCCTTCCTTGAGACATGCATCCTGATAGTGCTGTATTTTCAAAATTATCTCACAATAATCTCTTTCTATTATCTAGGATTATTTGAAAGATATTAACATTCTATGTATTTTAGCTTAATTCCGCTACATAGTTTCTATTTCAGTGTTTAATTAATAGTTCGTAGTATTTTGTGGTTTAATTCGTAAATAGCTCTTGTATACATGTAGCTCTTATCTAAATCAAATTGTTGAATTCTTTGTAAGTTCATACATACTGTATGTATGTATACCTTTTGCTGGTTGAGTGGAAGAGAAGGCCTTACGGCCTTAACTCTGCCAGCTAAAATAAATAATAATAATAATAATAATAATAATAATAATAATAATAATAATAATAATAATAATTATTATTATTATTATTATTATTTATATTTGTTACTATTGCTCCAAGATATTTGAATTTCTCCACCTCTTCGAAGGATATATCTCCAATTTTTATATTTCCATTTCGTACATTTCGTCACGAGACATAATCATATACTTTGTCTTTTTGGAATTTACTTCCAACCCTATCGCTTTACTTGCTTCAAGTAAAATTTCCGTGTTTTCTCTAATCGTTTGTGGATTTTCTCGTAACATATTCACATCATCCGCATAGACAATATATCTCCTAACAAAATAATTATTTAAATCACTTTATGCTCGACCATGCCGAAATGTAGTAGCCTTTAGCAGTCCTTTAATGCATGTCATTAAAGTATACCTATTCATTAAAGTTCAGGTTTTCGATTATTCTCGGATATTAAATCGAAAGACGAGGGAAACGTCACGGAGGCTGGAAATTCAATACTGTCGCAGGAGGTTATGTTCTGTTACTATAATAATTAGCGTTAATTGTAAATAATATTCAAATAAATTCAATTTGTCATCTCGTTTTTCAATTCTAAATCAATTTCCAGGTTATACATTCTCTGCATTACATCAAGGTCAATGACATTATTGTTCCTCGGAAAAAAATCAATACTTTCGCGTCAGCGCACATCTCACAATTCAAGAGCTATGAACAAGGTCACTTCCGATCTTCTGTCAGATACAAATAAAATGTATACTTCTGAATAATTTAAAGTTAGAAATATGGTCGAGCATAAAAAGTCGTATGAAAATTGCCTATAATGGTAATCAAGACGCTCGTATGAAAATTATGAAATTCGTTTGCGCTCGTTTCATAAACAAACATACTCGCGTCTTAATTACTATCATTATAGGCTCGTTGCATAATGTACTATTATTCGCTTGTCTCCGTTATTTCCTTCTGTAGCTAATTTAAACTCATTTCGATGCCTTGATATTGACACGCCACTGCCTGTGAAGGAATAATACAAAATAATTCAAACGTAGGAACCAATGTTCGTGTTGCAGCGGGGGATTTAAAGCAATTGCCATGCAAACAAGTTCGACGTCAAGCTGTGCAAATTAAATGACCATCAGATCAATCGTGTTCCACAATAATTTATTGTGAAACATGCAACCGTTTAGCGAACGGGCCGAACGCGAACGTTCGATTTCTAAGAAGACCAACAGCACAGCGTTGCCATAGCAACGAGAAAGTGCATGCATGCCTTGCACAGAGTGACACGGCCCGGCTAGTTCAGAGTTCGAGCCAGGAGCGGAGTAGGGTCGTCCCACTTCCCTACCCCATTCAGGTCAGATTATTCAATGTTCATTTCCCGACTGGCATGCAATGCAGAAATATAGAGGTATAATATATGCTCGTGCAAGATCAACCCACTTCGATTCTCGTGCTTTCTCTTCACTAGCCCCCACACAGGCGTCTGTCTTTGTTTTCTTGTTTTCCTTCTGTTCTAGATTTAACTTTAGGTATAGGCTACATCAACTCTCAGGACGGAAATTCGCATTTTTTTTTTTTTTTTTGCTTGATGCCTTTCTAGTCCACCGCTGTGGAACAAAGGTTAGTACATCTGACTGTGAAACAAGCGGGCCTCGGTTCAAATCCTGGTTGGGAAAGTTACCTGGTTGGGGGTTTTTCCGGGGCTTTCCTTCCGCCAATTGAAATAATAATAATACTTACTTACTTACCGGCTTTTAAGGAACCCGGAGGTTCATTGCCGCCCTCACATAAACCCGCCATTGGTCCCTATCCTGAGCAAGATTAATCCAGTCTCTACCATCATATCCCACCTCTCTCAAATCCATTTTAATATTATCTTCCCATCTACGTCTCGGCCTCCCCAAAGGTATTTTTCCCTCCGGCCTCCCAACTAACACTCTATATGCATTTCTGGATTCGCCCATACGTGCTACATGTCCTGCCCATCTCAAACGTCTGGATTTTATGTCAGGTGAAGAATACAATGCGTGAAGCTCTGCGTTGTGTAACTTTCCCCATTCTCCTGTAACTTCATCCCTCTTAGCCCCAAATATTTTCCTAATAGCCTTATTCTCAAGCACCCTTAATCTCTGTTCCTCTCTCAAAGTGAGAGTCCAAGTTTCACAACCATACAGAACAACCGGTAATATAATTGTTTTATAAATTCTAACTTTCAGATTTTTTGACAGAAAGACTAGATGACAAAAGCTTCTCAACCGAATAATAACACGCATTTCCCATATTTATTCTGCGTTTAATTTCCTCCCGAGTGTCATTTATATTTGTTACTGTTGCTCCAAGATATTTGAATTTTTCCACCTCTTCAAAAGATAAATCTCCAATTTTTATAGCTCCATTTCGTACAATATTCTGGTCACGAGACATAATCATATACTTAGTCTTTTCGGGATTTACTTCCAACCCTATCGCTTTACTTGCTTCAACTAGAATTTCCGCGTTTTCCCTAATCGTTTGTGGATTTTCTCCTAGCATATTCACGTCATCCGCATAGACAAGAAGCTGATGTAACTCATGAAATAATAATAATAATAATAACAATAACAATAATAATAACAATAATAATAATAATAATAATAATAATAATAATAATAATAATAATAATAATAATAATAGTTTTATTTTCGCTGGCAGAGTTAAGGCCATAAGGCCTTCTCTTCCACTCAACCAGCCTTAATCAATACAATACATATTTAAATTAGAATATTTACACTACACTTAAAAGGTTCTCCAGCAATATTCTTCAGTTAAGTTTTAACGACTAGTAGACTACTTATTTATTTAAATTTAGATAAACCTATAAGGTAAAGTAGTAACTTAATTTATGAGCTAATTTAATTCAATTATAATTAATTTGAGATTTAAGATAGCTAGTAAAATGATGGAAATTAATTTAATATTAGCGGACTAGAACTATGTTACAGGGAGAAAAAAATATATATATAAATCTAAAATATATTTCTGTAATGAGAATATTAATGTAATTGCCATTAGAGGCTTTGTAAATCTATTTAGAGAATAAGAAAAAGATAAGGAAATTAATATACATACAATGTGTTGAGAGCGGTAGAGGTAGAGGAGGATGAGGAGGAGGAAGAGGAGGAATAAAATTCGCCATAATCCTGATGACGGCGATGACAAACACAGCATTATCTCATCTCCTGTAACTTTATAGTTGTAACCGAGCCAGTGGCTGAAGACCGACTTTCTAAAATCCAGTGCACATTACAGCCTGCTTTATAACGTATGCGCGCCCACGCTCAGACCAAAGGCAAGTTCCCGACTGTAGAGCAGGAAGTGACCATCTGAACCTGACACCAGCGTTACACTATATACACCTAAGTGCACAGTAAAAAGAATGAAAGTAACTGCAAAATTATTATTAGCTGGGAGTCAACACGGATTCAGAAAAAATCAACGTAATATTTCTATCTGTCACACATTACAGAAAAAAAAAAAACTCATTGGAAAGATTAAATTTTAGACTAATATATATTTCAACGAAGGGATAAAAAATTTCTGTCCATTCTAATTTAACCCTCCTGCTACCAAGGGGAGTAATAGGATTACCTCACTGAAGATTTTTTAGCATTGTTTAAATTTTTCTCCATATTTATTTTTGAAATTCCATGTATTAGTCCGTTATATGTCTACTAACATTTTGAAATAAGAATAACAATATAATTAATCTATTTTAAAAAGTAATTCGCTTTGCTCATGTGGGGTGATCTTGTTACCCCTTTGGTAGTCTGTGTCATTGAAAATTCCAGAATATGAAATTCAATCTTTAGTTTAATTTTCTTCACTTATGAGTTTGTCTGATTCCAAATTATTTTCTTTTGTATTATTTATATCATTATTCATATTGATATTTATATTATCATTACCTTTGGTTCCAGTCTTTTCACTATGTATATTTTATTCTCCTGTGTTACGGTACGGTTATTCTAAAAGTGATTTTGTTACAAATAATTCTTAGTGAAGCCTTTTTACAAGATGATCATTGTAGTAGCTATAGGTGGTATTCGATTATTTGAATTTCAACAAATTAAAATTTGATTTATCTAAATATATAAATTTGAACTAGTAATGGAATTTACGGGAAAACGGCTGGACGGATTTTAATAAATGAACCCTCATTTTGAAGCTTGGAACTCAAAGTTTTTCGGAAAAATAGTAGTTTTCAGTGAAATGTCAATTTTTAAACATAATTTTCCTATTTTCCAAAATCCATCTGTCGTCAGTTTTGAGAACTAGCTAATAACATTCACGGTCGACTTGATATACCCTTCGCTTTTTCGTAAAGGAGCAGCGAAGCGAGCATCAAGTTGGCTGTGTTGCATTTCATAATAAAACAAAACACATACTACAGTAAACAATATTACACGAAGGCCATGATCTGCAAGAATGCTGACATATTTAGAGCTCAAATTAAATTGGTTATTAAAAACTTAACTTACTAAAAATAATTACCAGGTTCGATTCTGTGGTGTGTAATTTTCTGTGTACAGCTGTGTAACTATTCGATGTTAAAAACTACAAAACTTGAGGTGGTTTGATGATATTATTACCATTAGAAATGAAATATTATTGTAGTTAATGCCATCATGTGACTATTTTTCATTAATTATAGATATTAATGCTATATTGATGATACGAAAGCGAGACATTTTGGGGTTATATAAGTAGATGTAGAGAACAACTTAAATTAGATTTTGATTTCCATATTTTACTGAGCTATATAGTATATATCATAGACAAATAAATAGTGGTATATATAGTATATGTTACTGAAAGCTATAAAACTTACGTAAGATAATAATATTATTAAAAATAAAATATTTTTATAATTATTAATCAAGTGGGGTTGGGTCTTTTTCATATATTTGAAGGCGGTGTGGTGTAGATATTTATGTGTGTGGTTCTCTTCAGTATTGGCTCGAGAGAGAGAGTATCTTTCTTTGTTATGGAAGCAAATAACTTTCCGAATGTCTGGTATTCTTCATTGAAAATAAATCTGAAAAATGTTTATTTGAACGTCTAATGAACTTAGTTTGAAGCATTTGCTGCACAAGCCACTAGTTTATTTTTTAAATTCCATATATCTGTCCGTTATATGTCTACTAACATTTTGAAACAAGAATAACATATAATTAATCTATTTTAAGAATAATTCATTTTATTCATGTGGAGTGATCTTGTTACCCCATTGGTAGTCTGTGTCATGAAAATTCCAGAATGTGAAATTCAATCTGTAGTTTAATTTTCTTCACTTTTGAGTTTGTCTGATTCCAAATTATTTTCTTTTGTGTTATATATATCATTATTCATATTGTTATTTATATTATCATTACCTTTGGTTTCCAGTTTTTTTTATATCTTATTTTTCTGTGTTACGGTATGGTTATTCTAAAAGCGATTTTGTTAGAAAGAATTATTAGTGGAGCCTATTTACAATATGTTCATTGTAGTGGAAAAATTCAAATATCTTGAAGCAACAGTAACAAATGTAAATTACACTCGGGAGGAAATTAAACACAGAATAAATATGGGAAATGCGTGTTATTATTCGGTTGAGAAGCTTCTGTCATCTAGTCTGCTGTTAAAAAAATCTGAAAGTTAGAATTTATAAAACAATTATATTGCCGGTTGTTCTGTATGGTTGTGAAACTTGGACTCTCACTTTGAAAGAGGAACAGAGATTAAAGGTGTTTGAGAATAATGTTCTTAGGAAAATATTTGGGACTAAAATGGATGAAGTTACAGGAGAATGGAGAAAGTTACACAACGCAGAACTGTATGCATTGTACTCTTCACCTGACATTATTAGAAACATTAAATCCAGATGTTTGAGATGGGCAGGGCATGTAGCACGTATGGGCGAATCCAGATATGCATACAGAATGTTAGTTGGGAGGCCGGAGGGAAAAATATCTTTGGGGAAGCCGAGACATAGATGGAAGGATAATATTAAAATGGATTTGAGGGAGGTGGGATATGATGATAGAGACTGGATTAATCTTGCACAGGATAGGGCCCGAAGGCGGGTTTATGTGAAGGCGGCAATGAACCTCCGGGTTCCTTAAAAGCCATTTGTAAGCAAGTAAGTAAATAAGTAAGTTCATTGTAGTAGCTATAGTTGGTGTTCGAATATTTGAATTTCAACAAATTAAAATTTGATTTACTGGATTTATATTTTTATTTATTTATTTTTGCAACTGTTTATTGATTTTTTAGAATTATATTTTATTATAAACAAATGTTTTGGAAATGTTCATGGCTCTATAAATTGTATTTCAATATTTAAATTTCAACAAATAACTGAAATGATTTCCAATTTATGTTATAGTACTGTAACTTTCATAGATTGTAGTTTTTTTTTTTTTTTTTTTTTTTTTCCAAAACGTCAAAACTACGGGTATATAGCGTTGAGGTTATTTATTTTGAAATAGGCCTACATGAGACGCAAGTTTAAATTTACTGTATACCAGTGTGTTATCTTACAGTGTCACCAGTAACATATAGGTATAATGTTCTTTAATGTTGGTGTACATTTCCAACAGTATGGAGCGGGATTTTTTAACTAACCTCCATCTTTTAAATTAGGAAGATTAGTTTAACAAATTGTTAAATATTCCAAATGCTTAATAAATGTTGGTGTATGATTTTGATGGGGGTAATTGTATTACCTCCCTCGGTATTAGTAAGTTGTAATAAACCTTGGTAGCAGGAGGCTAAAAAATATATGCCTCAATATCTGATTAACATTGTACAAAATTGCAAGTTTATACGAGAATCAAAATATAAAGTTAACAATAGAATTAGCAAACGTACATAAATTGACATCCTTTTCAACTTCTAGAAAGGATAGAAGATGACTGGCTACCGAAAGTAGCCTTGAGGTACCGTCCACGAGGAAGAATAGATTCGGAAGGTCAAGAAAGAGATAGAGGGACGTCGAAACAAGGCCTCAGGTCTAACCAAAAGGAGTAGAATAGTATTTCTACTCCTCTTGGGTCTAACCTGTGAGGGGAAGAATAAGACAACTTCAACAAAAGAAATGTGACAAAGGTGTACTCCTTACCGTTCGAATTTTTTTTCAGTCCCTCTATTATGTCGAAGTAGAATCGAGATTATCATATAGCATATGTTTCTGGGGGTCAAGTCAGAAGATGAGTGATGTTTTTATTGCTCAGAAGCAAGTTGTGAGATGCATGGCAGGTGCTGATAATCGTACGTCATGTAGGGAATATTTTAAGAGTTTTAATATTTTAACTGTTTAAGCTTTATATATTTATAAGCTTATGAAATTAATACATTTCAATAAGAGCCACTATTATCGAAATAATAATAATAATAATAATAATAATAATAATAATAATAATAATAATAATAATAATAATGGTTTATTTAACCTGGCAGAGTTAAGACCATATGGCTTCTCTAACACTCAACCAGAAGTAAAACTGCGTAAAAAAACACTACAAATTTATAAAGAACATTACAATTTTACACAGAAAACTGAATAAGATAATAATAATAATAATAATAATAATAATAATAATAATAATAATAATAATAATAATGGTTTATTTAACCTGGCAGAGTTAAGACCATATGGCTTCTCTAACACTCAACCAGAAGTAAAACTGCGTTACAAAAAACACTACAAATTTATAAAGAACATTACAATTTTACACAGAAAACTGAATAAGATAATAATAATAATAATAATAATAATAATAATAATAATAATAATAATAATAATGGTTTATTTAACCTGGCAGAGTTAAGACCATATGGCTTCTCTAACACTCAACCAGAAGTAAAACTGCGTTACAAAAAACACTACAAATTTATAAAGAACATTACAATTTTACACAGAAAACTGAATAAGATAATAATAATAATAATAATAATAATAATAATAATAATAATAATAATAATGGTTTATTTAACCTGGCAGAGTTAAGACCATATGGCTTCTCTAACACTCAACCAGAAGTAAAACTGCGTAAAAAAACACTACAAATTTATAAAGAACATTACAATTTTACACAGAAAACTGAATAAGATAATAATAATAATAATAATAATAATAATAATAATAATGGTTTATTTAACCTGGCAGAGTTAAGACCATATGGCTTCTCTAACACTCAACCAGAAGTAAAACTGAGTTACAAAAACACTACAAATTTATAAAGAACATTACAATTTTACACAGAAAACTGAATAAGATAATAATAATAATAATAATAATAATAATAATAATAATAATGGTTTATTTAACCTGGCAGAGTTAAGACCATATGGCTTCTCTAACACTCAACCAGAAGTAAAACTGCGTTACAAAAACACTACAAATTTATAAAGAACATTACAATTTTACACAGAAAACTGAATAAGATAATAATAATAATAATAATAATAATAATAATAATAATAATAATAATAATAATAATAATAATGGTTTATTTAACCTGGCAGAGTTAAGACCATATGGCTTCTCTAACACTCAACCAGAAGTAAAACTGCGTTACAAAAACACTACAAATTTATAAAGAACATTACAATTTTACACAGAAAACTGAATAAGATAATAATAATAATAATAATAATAATAATAATAATAATAATAATAATAATGGTTTATTTAACCTGGCAGAGTTAAAACCATATGGCTTCTCTAACACTCAACCAGAAGTAAAACTGCGTAAAAAAAAACACACTACAAATTTATAAAGAACATTACAATTTTACACAGAAAACTGAATAAGATAATAATAATAATAATAATAATAATAATAATGGTTTATTTAACCTGGCAGAGTTAAGACCATATGGCTTCTCTAACAGTCAACCAGAAGTAAAACTGCGTTACAAAAACACTACAAATTTATAAAGAACATTACAATTTTACACAGAAAACTGAATAAGATAATAATAATAATAATAATAATAATAATAATAATAATAATAATAGTTTATTTAACCTGGCAGAGTTAAGACCATATGGCTTCTCTAACACTCAACCAGAAGTAAAACTGCGTTACAAAAAACACTACAAATTTATAAAGAACATTACAATTTTACACAGAAAACTGAATAAGATAATAATAATAATAATAATAATAATAATAATAATAATAATAATAATAATAATAATAATAATAATATCATAATTTAAACAACAAGTAAGTAGAAATCAGACATAATACAGTATATAACATATAGAAAGAAAGGAAAACGCATAATAAAATGTGAAAAGCAGGTCAAAATAAATGAGACATACAAAGTAGAAATAATAAGAGAATTATTGATATTAATATTATTATTATTATTATTATTATTATTATTATTATTATTAATAATAATAATAGTGAAGTACAAATCATACAATGAATGCAATATTTTAGGTACACACAGTAAGGAAAATTATGATTATATATATATATATATATATATATATATATATATATATATATATATATATATATATATACTCAAATTATCACATTATAGATATACCATTACCGGAAAATATGCAAACAAATGGATAAAATAAGTTGAATATCGCTAGAACATAAAAAAATGTGAATACGTGAAACATGCAATACAACACTTGTCATAATAGTAAGTTAGTTTGGCCGATCGTCATAAGATAATTTTCTAACTTGGATTTGAAAGATTTCAATGTTCGGCAGCCCTTGACTTCAGGCGGCATAGAGTTCCAGTGACGAGAGGTAGCAACAGTGAAAGATGAGGAATAAAGAGATGATATGTGAAGTGGAATTTCTAGCGTGTTATCGCCTTGTGATCAAGTATTAATATTATGATAGCGAGAGAGAGTATGAAAACGGGCGAATAAATAAGAGGGGGATGAAGTGTGCATAATTCGATTTTTATTATTCTAACACTCGCTTTAAGTACTGCATAATTTTAATATTCCAAAACATCGTCTAACAAGTTTCAATAAAATGTATATGGTCTATAGCTTAAAAATATATCGTGGTTTACCTGATCAAATTAAAAATATGAATGACTTAAGGTGTTTTAAAAGATACATCAAAAGAACTTCAACAAACCTCTGTCCCTACAATTTAGATGAAATACGTGTGGGTTTACATTGGTGCTAATTTATTGTACCGATAATTTTATCTGTTCTAATTATAGTTTTTATTTCTTGGTTTTTTTAACTCTCTTAAGGGTAACATAACATAACATAACATAACATAACATAACATAACATATAACATAACATATAACATAACATAACATAACATAACATGACATAACATAACATAACATAACATAACATAACATAACATAACATAACATATAACATAACATAACATAACATAACATAACATTATACTACATTACAAAATTTTTCATCTTAATATGCATTTGGAAGAGGAATCTGTCTCCCGCTGTGGAGTAACGGTTAGCGTGTTTGACCGTGAAACGAACAAGCCCGGATTCAATCCTGGTTGCGACAAGTTACTTGGTTGAGGTTTTTCTGGGGTTTCCCCCCCTCAACTCCTAAGAGCAAATGTTGGGTAACTTTCGGCGATGAACCCTGGATTCATTTCACCGGCATTACCACCTTCATATCATTCAGAAGCTAGATAACCACAGCAGGTGATAAAACGTCGTAAAATAATCCACTAAAGAAAGAAGAATAATCTGAGTTCCTTAATCTGTATTGACATTTATTATCTCGAATATCATAAAACTAAGATATGTATTGTGTGTTTAACAGTCTTCTTGTGAGCGAAAAGGTATAATTCCACTGAACTTAATTCACTCTCACGAAAACACTCAAGTTCCTACAATGTTATGTCGGTCAAAGGGTAGCAGCTGGCTTCCTGGGAGGTACCAGGATTCGATTCTCGAGGCCGGTTATTCGTGTTTCTCCCAAGTTTCACGTAGCAAGCCAGACAATAAAATTATCTTATGACCGGTTCCTCCTTCCCTCCAAGCATCTCCACATCTGTGCATTAGCATAGAAACCGATAGAACTTCACCAACTAGACAAGAATCGTGTGGTTGTGTTTAACAGAACAGAAATGTGCTGGAAAACATTAATTACATAGTTTCAACCCGCTGTTTACTGCTTGTCTGACATCCATTCCAATTCTCCTTTTTCTCTCATTTAAAGGATATCCACCACTACTAGAAAAAGGGAAGATCCATTATAATTCAGTGAATCAGAAATAATTACTAACTTATGTCTACTGGTACAACTTTCTAATCGATTACGTAATGAACTGCGAGATAAATAAATACATAAATAAATAAGTAAATAAATAAATAAGTAAATAAGTAACTAAGTAAGTAACTAAGTAAATATATATATATATATATATAAGTAACTAAGTAAATAAGTAAATAAATAAATAAGTAACTAAGTTAATAAGTAAATAAATAAATAAGTAAATAAGTAACTAAGTAAGTAACTATGTAAATAAGTAAATAAATAAAGAAGTGAATAAGTAACTAAGTAAGTAACTAAGTAAATAAATAAATACATAAATAAGTAAATAAATAACTAAGTAAGTAACTAAGTAAATAAGTAAATAAATAAATAAGTAACTAAGAGTAAATAAGTAAATAAATAAATAAGTAAATAAGTAAGTAACTATGGAAGTAAGTAGCTAAGTAAATAAGTAAATAAATAAATAAATAAGTAACTAAGTAAGTAAATAAGTAAATAAGTAAATAAATAAGTAACTAAGTAACTAAATAAGTAACCAAGTTAATAAGTAAATAAATAAGTGAATAAGTAACTAAGTAAATAAGTAAATAAATAAGTAAGTAAGTAAATAAATAAATAACTAAGTAAATAAGTTAATAAATAAGTAAATAAGTAACTAACTAAATAATTAACTAAGTTAATAAGTAAATAAATAAATAAGTGAATAAGTAACTAAGTAAGTAAATAAGTAAATAAATAAATAAGTAACTAAGTAAATAAGTAAATAAATAAATAAGTAAATAAGTAAGTAACTAAGTAAGTAACTAAGTAAATAAATAAATAAGTAACTAAGTAAGTAAGTAAATAAGTAAATAAGTTAATAAGTAAATAAGTAACTACGTAACTAAATAAGTAACTAAGATAATAAGTAAATAAATAAATAAGTGAATAAGTAACTAAGTAAATAAGTAAATAAATAAGTAACTAAGTTAATAAGTAAATAAATAAATAAGTGAATAAGTAACTAAGTAAGTAACTAAGTAAATAAGTAAATAAATAAGTAAATAAGTAAATAAATAAATAAGTAACTAAGTAAGTAAGTAAATAAGTAAATAAGTTAATAAATAAGTAAATAAATAAGTAAATAAGTAACTAAATAAGTAACTAAGTTAATAAGTAAATAAACAAATAAGTGAATAAGTAAATAAGTAAATAAATAAATAAATAAATAAGTAACTAAGTAAATAAGTAAATAAATAAATAAATAAGTAAATAAGTAAGTAACTAAGGAAGTAAATAAATAAATAAATAAGTAAATAAATAAATAAAATTGTTAATATTAGTCTATATTTTGTATTTGATGTGTGTAAAACAAAATAAAAGAGGCTAAGTTTTAATTAATCATATCAGAAAACACCAGAATGGAACACAACAGAATAGAAAGAAATACGTCTGTGATAGAAAGGATAGAACTAGAACTCCTTTTATTATGACTCCACGAATTCGACATTCCAGTAAAGTTGGGAATTCAGCCGACGAACTGAGATACCATAAAACAAGAAAAGAATGACTTTGGTTGCAGACAAGAATAGACGAAAAATCGGTAGCCAGTCTAGATTTATGAGTGGGTTCCACGGCGACGCCAAAAAGAAGGTGGATCAAGAACACGATGAAAAGGAGTCGAAAGAGTCATGTAATCCAGGGACTTTCTGGACGACGATTACATGGATCGTCATTTGTGGATATCAAGAAGCGAAAGGCGTAGTAATGTGCCGTGGCATTTTCTAAAGAGTCACATTCATCGTATTTTAGTAGAACTGTAAAAAAAATATGTTGTTCTCGAGGCCGCAAGAATGAACTTTCTTCGTGACAAAACTTTATATTAGAACGTACGTTTCCTAATAAAATATACTCGATTACGTCATAAAAATTAGGTTTTGTTCTATTTAATTTTTACTACGATGCACTTGTTTAAACAAAAGCTTTAACTTCTATATAAAAATATTCATACTTTTTATGCACAGCGTAGAGTTTAGAAGCATCAGTATAAATTTAAGGAACGTATATGTAAAAACATGGAAAAGTCATTACAAATCTGCACTGCATATCCACGAAAGCTACAGCCATAATTTCATGTAATTTTCGCAGTATTATATTTAGGACTAAGTTACTATAAGATGTGAGATAACTTTTAGATGTATAATCTTCGAATGTGGGCTTTCACGCCGGCGCCAATGGTGTGAGAGTTATACAGGCTAGGAGGCCGTGGACTATTGGCGATATTACGTCCAGACGTTTCGTCTACACTCTACAGTTGCGGTAGACATCATCAGTAGCGAGACACTCTAGTAAGGAGTAGTGATCTCAGCGTACCAGGGACGATCACTACGCCCTATAGTGCCTCGCTACTGATGATGTCTACCGCAGCTATAGACGAAACGTCTGGACATAATATCGCCAGATAGATCTAAGCCTCTTAGCCCGGATAACTTCCACCCCATTTTAGGTCCAGAGTTCCTTCTTTACTCATTATTATATTCTAAAAAATATTTCTAAATTTGCATTGGCTATATCAGTATCAGTGCAAATCTGAAAATCTAAATGTGAAAGATTTTGGCCCTTTATACTAATAGTTCTTAATAAGATAATATTTAAAATATACAATTATAATAGTGTTTCTGTGATTAGTTATGCTGAGTTTTTTCATTTGATTATAAAAAGTCACTTTAATTAAAATTGAAATTTATGTAAAATATTCTTTAAATCCCTACAGCAATATTCTATTAAGTCTACTTTTAACGTATTACAGTTCTGAAATGCTAAATAAAATTTCATCTTTCAAATGTAATTTCTTCTCGAAATCTGTGTACTATACGAGGCGTTTAGTTGCAAAATCAGATACATCACTAAAACATAAGTTTTCAGTATGAAGGTAAAAGTTTGCAAGAAACAAAGGATTTGCAACCAATACTATTTTTATCATACAAATCCATGTGATGTATCTGGCATTGGAGCATAACAGTGCTATAGCAGTTGTAGATTCATATGAAGATATGAAATATAACATTAACTCAGCTTTGGAAAAAAAAGTGATGTATCTGATTTTGCAACTACACGCCTCATATTCAAACTTAAGAATATTTTTTTACATACTACGTAAGAGTGATAAAGAAACAACTATGAAAATAAAGGTTACGTCTCGAATCTTAAAACATTTGTTTAAATATTAACAGATTTAAAATGATTTTTCCGTGCATTCACGTACAAGTTTCACAAAAATATAAAATACCTGTTCAGATTAACAGAATGACCTACAATTCTTCAAGTACTTTATTTTAATTCAATATTTACTGCAATTTTATATATAAAAATACAACTATACTATTTCTACTACATTTTCAGAATAAATTTTGAACAATATTTACATTTCAGATTACAAAATCAAAGTTATGCATGATGAAGCACCTTCTCATACTCTTAAAAGAATGAACATTTCTGTCATGAAAACACCCCTTTTTGCCTTGACCAGGAAATTTTCCGAATTTGAACCCAATCAAGAATTTGTGTTAATTGTTGAAAAGAAAATGCCAAAACAGATTATTACGACCAAAGAGATTGAGAGTATGCCACGCAGAGTTGAGAATGTTATTAAAGTAAAAGGAGGATCCATAAAATTCATGGACTTCACACGAACTTTATATAAACAGTATTCTGTCATTTTGTAATATGAAAATGGAAACATTGTTCAAAATATGTTCTGAACATGTACTGAAATAGTATAATTGTATTTTCAAATATGAAATTGCAGTAGATTTAGAATTAAAATAAAGTATTTGAAAAGTTGTAGGTGATTGTATTAATGGTGCCAGGTGCTGTATTTATACTGGAATACATTTTCGAATATAACATTGCAGGTGATTGTATCTTTTGTATTGTGGGTCCCTATCACCACGGCATGGCGCGTCCTCAGGTTGCGTATAGACGAGACGGCCTCCAGATATGGCGGGTAGCTGCGAATATATTGAATAAGCAGTTGTTGGCAGCTGATAAGGAGTGGTCCTCCAGCTTGGGGGTTGGGCGAAGCGCTAACAACCCATCACCGTAAAAAACAGCTTCTTACGAATCAATACAATAAGCGAGACATAGATGGGAGGATAATATTAAAATGGATTTGAGGGCGGTGGGATGATGATAGAGACTGGATTAATCTTGCACAGGATAGGGATCGATGGCGGGCTTATGTGAGGACGGCAATGAACCTGCGGGTTCCTTAAAAGCCATTTGTAAGTAAGTAAGTAGGTGACTGTATTCATTTAGTCACGTGCTGTATGTATACTGGAATACATTTTCAAATATAACAACGCAGTAGATATACCTAGAATTAAAATAAAGTATTTGAAAAATTGTAGGTGATTGTTTAAATATCGCCAGGTGCTGTATGCATACAGTAATACTGACTCATCAAGTCAGATGAGTTCATACAGTATTTTGACTCATACACTTCTCATTTACTGTATGTTTACTATTTCAAGGCTC
This sequence comes from Periplaneta americana, assembly GCA_025594305.2. NCBI lineage: Eukaryota > Metazoa > Arthropoda > Insecta > Blattodea > Blattidae > Periplaneta > Periplaneta americana. The sequence goes on from JAJSOF020000009.1 coordinate 145,456,683, forward strand.
CTCTTTACCCGAGCATTACTTGTCCATTTTCGAAGTGCACATGACTATCTATATAAAAAGTATGCCATCATCGGGTACGCCAAAGTTTCTATATACGGATTACATGTTTATCACAAGAGTCTTCGTCTTTTGCACCTCAGAATGGCAGTGGCTCACTCAGAAAACGACATTTGTAAAGAAAAATAAAACTAAATAAGTAGTCAATAGTTACAACAGAAAACATGAATATGAGGCTAGACCGAAAAGTTTCAAGATATTAAATATTGAATACCTTTCTAGATTTCACGCATAAAACTTGCAGCATTGTCTCCGATAAATGCCTATCTCGATTTTCTGTAATTTTAAATCGTTACTGAGTTAAAGAAATGCATCCAACGACTTCAAAATGCTGTTGGAGATAAAGCACCATCAGCAAGGGTTGTGTATGATTGGTTTGCGGAATTTAAATGTGGAAATAGGTAGCTTTTCTATACCAGCGACGATTTCCGCGAGGGTCGACCTCCTATAGCAGGCCTGCACAAGGTTTGCGCTCTCCGAGCCGGCTCGCAGCTCACGAGCGGAATGCAGATATTAGCTGCGCTCTGTATAGGGTGGACCGGAAGAAGGGGTGATCTCGTACAAAATGTACACAAAAGGAAATACTATTACGAGATTCATGAAATGAATTCCCGTTCAGTGTTTGCAAAACTATCTTGGACCTATTAGTTGATACAGAAATATTATTTTACAGAAATAATAGAAATTTTATACCTACTTAAAAGTACAATATCATTTTGTTATATTTTTATTTATCAGTACATCAAAACGAGGTTTTATGGTGTTGGCAGCTGAAAGGAACAGTAGCCTACTGATCGTAATGAAACATCAGTTACAGATGTTCGATGCCTGCCTTTATTAATAGTGATTATAGAAAACAGTTACTCACAAATATAAATGTTGAGCCAAATATAGCAATCATTTTCACAGTCAGCCTGTGTAGTCGTGGATATTATTGCTAATGTTTAGTCTTGTAAAACTCAACTAGGCTAGTAGTATTATTCAAACGATCTTTAGCCCTTAGGCCACATTGAAAATCAATAAGTCCGAGCTGTAAATCGTTAAATGTTATGTTTTATTTAACGACGCTCGCAACTGCCGAGGTTATATGAGCACACTTAAATGCAATCGACCTGGCCCGGAACCGAACCCGCAACCTCGGGCATAGCAGGCCAGCGCTATACCAACTGCGCCAACCAGGCCCACCTGTAACTTAAATGACATTGTTTCAACTGGTGTTGAAGGAATTTATTATGGTAACTTTAAATTTCTTTTCAATTAAGACAAGATTTTAGTAGGTTATTTTACGACGCTTTATCAACAGCTTATGTTATTTAGCGTCTGAATGAGAAGAAGATGATAATGCCGGTGAAATGAGTCCGGGGTTCAACACCGAAAGTTACTCAGCGTTTGCTCATACTGGGTTGAGTGAAAACCAGGTAACTTGTCCCGACCGGGAATCGAACCCTGACCACCTGGTTTCGCGGCTATACGCGCTAACCGTTACTCAACAGGTGTGAAACTTAAAACAAGATCTTGGAACCTAGAATTAAATTCATTTTGAATTTCAATTAATATTTGCACATAATCGTTTCACATGGCTTCATCACGAGCAGTTTCTATCGTTCGAAAGTAAGACACATTACCTTCCCGAAACTGACTTACGAAAAGTGTAAGTTTACGACTGAAATCCCGTAATTTATTCAACATATCAACAATGAGCTGGCCTTTTCCCTGAAGAGAGATATTTAAATTGTTGAAGATTAATATCGTTAGTATCTTTATGTCTGGACTCGTAATGACGTATTATGTTACGTTTCTTTCTACCTTTCAAAATGTTGTGGCAAATAAAGCACTGAATATTTACTCCAGCAGCTATGAAAAAATAAGCATTTTCCCATGCAACATTGAAAGAATTTGTCTGATCACCACTTTTCCGGCTTTTAGATTCCTTCATACTGTACTGTAACAGTAGGTAAGCAACGTGAAATAGTTACTGAGAATATGCACTGCACTCCACTAGATAGCTGAGTGGTCGTTTCCCTCTCCTCTACCTTTATATAGCAAGTCTATGTCATTCTGACGTATCTTCCTCTCCATTTCGGCGAGCGATAAACACAGCTCTCCCGCTCCGAACGAGCGCGCGCGCTCGTTGAGTGATGTTTGTGCAGGCCTGTCCTATAGGGACCAGTGACAGAAATCCCACATCACATACAGATTGCTCATTCCTATGTTAAAATCGGTTGCACTTTGAAGAAAATAACCGCCAGGATCGCCACCCGTCCGCAGTAAACGAACACGAGATGGCAGTACAGTCGGTAATGGAATTCAAATGGGAGTTATGACGTGACTCCTTATGTAACAACTAGATGGCAGCATTAGTAAATCTGACAAAAGTTGTTACTGTCAAAGCCTATAACGCAGAGCAATCTGGGTATATATCTGTCGTCGATTTGCAAAAGAGGACATGTCCAAAATAACAAAGTGTTGGAAAATCGCAAAAACTATAATTAAGTTAACAAATTAAAATATTCATATATTTTTTTCTAATTAGATCACTATGGGTGCATACATTCAGGATCAATGAACATTTTAATTTTTTAAGTCCATTATGGTATTTTTGCGATTTCCCAACACTGTCATTTTGGACGTGTCCCCTTCTGCAAATCGACGACAGATATGATCTAGGCAGAAATATCAACACTGTATGACAAATGATTAGAAAAAAAAGGTAATCGAATCACTTACGCTAAGATTCGGACATCTTTGGTATTAGGTGTGAGTGCAATACAAAAAAAAATCCTCTATAATATCGTGCTGTAAGGATGTATGTACTCGGTGGATTCCACAAAATTTGACACAAACTGAGAAACAAACACGTGTTGATTGGTGCATGGAAATTTTTAAACATTCAATAGAATCCGCTATTGTTACTTTTTTTTTTACATCGTAACTAGTGACGAAACATGAATTTTCTCTTCTGAGAAAGAAAATAAACAATAATCAGTACAATGGATCTTTCCAGACCAAGATATGACAATAAAAGTTAATAGAGGCCGAAACACTGGTAAAACAATAGTTGCCACATTCTTTCGTCGCTCTGGTCCTATCATCTGTGTTAATAAAGGGTCGTCGTACAGTTAACGCAGAGTAGTATACAACCATTTATTTACCGACAGTCTCGGAAAATTGACCTACAGAACGACCTCTAATTCGTATCATCCTCCACCATGACAATGTATCGTCCCACACTGCGGAAAAGACAGTAGACTTTCTGGTGACTTCAAGTGTGAAATTAATAACTCACCCACCCTACAGTCCTGACTTGGGATCTTCGATTTTCTCTGAAGTGCCACTATAAAAGTGGAAGCAGTGTTTTAATGACTGGCTCCTTCGAATGGACAGGGGTGTAAGATTAAAGGGGGATATTTTGAGAAGTAATAAAACCAAAAGCGGAATAATTTACTGCTATATATCGGTCTGTATTCAGTGTAATCCATACTAAGTCCAATAGTGTATCCTGTAAAAATGTAATTTCTGATGTTTTTCCCTTGTTGGTCTTTTGTTAGAGTCCAGATTTAAAACAGAGTAGCTGCTGGTAAAAGAACTATGAATTCATCTGTCTTACACCTGACTTTTCCACATTAAATCTCTAAAGACCTGTTAGAGATTCAACGCAAGACCCTGTTGGATGAGAAGTCTTCAGCTAACTGAGGTTTTATTTATGTATAATTTGAGACTTTCACGGTGATCAACATAGTGCGAGGTGTTTGAGTAGGCTAACTGAAGGGTTCAGAGCCATAGCGGGCCAAACGCCATATATTAAAAACGAAGAAAACAAGGTCTAAAATTAAGTGATTACCATAATTTAATGAAACATATAGCAAGTAAGATAAAGTATGCACATTAAAACTAAATTACATGTCAATCTTCATTAAACTATGGTATTCAGTTAACTTTAAACCTTGCTTTCTCTGTTTTTAATAAATGGCGCTTGGCCCACTATGGTTCTGAACCCTTCAATTGCACTGTGTCATAAGGTGCGTACACATGTAGCGAACGAACAACGAACGAATGATAAAACAAAACATCGTTGTTCGTTCGCTGATCGGAGCAACGTACAAATCATCAGCAATGGTCAGAGAACATTCGCGTTTGCTGATTATCCGCAGTAATGGCAGACGAAGATAATAGCAAGTGCAGCCGTTGTTATTACAGGCAGTTTAACAAAAACAAAGTTAAAAGAACAAGAGGTGATGGTGGCAGACACTACTCTACGAAAGTCGCGATCGATATAGAGGTACTGACTTGCTTCATGATTTATGTCGAATTGAATCGGGACAGTTTCACAATTTTTGTCGCATTTCAAAAAATAAAAATACTTCGAAATATTACTGTGCAAAATAGGGCCATAAAATCAATAAATTTGATAACAGCTTCTTCAGTTCACTCCAGTTTCGACATCCTGTTGGTGAAATTAAACAAACCGCTGCGTTTTGCTACCAACTGCAAACAAGTGGCAAATCCCATCCACAACGAATACCAACTTCCTTTGATGTACCGACAAGCGACGGATCACTACCGAAGGCAAACCAAACGCTCGGTTTGCATTTGCTGCGTCGTCCACACGTTCCGATTTCAATCAGCGAATCCATTCGTTTGTCGTTCGTTCGTTGTTCATTCGCTACGTGTGTACGCACCTATATGTGTACAGTCATCCAACGTTTCGGATATCGACTCAAACATCGGAGAAGACAGAGAAAGGAGAACGGGGAAACCTATCTGTTGGATTTCTTATCGAAAGCTATTCTCTCAGTTCCCATTTTTCTGGTGATAAGAGCAGAAATATAACTCCGAAACGTTGGAAGTCTCTATACCTGTTCCCTTAGTCTATATTTGTTGGGACTACTGTGTGCCATCAGAGATGGTGTTCAACTAGTGTTTGTATTGACTGTACAGTGGACATCGCGTGATATGGAAGACTAAATGATAATCAAACGCTCTTGAACCAAACCCATTAAACTATTACACTCGTTTTCTTACGAATAATTTATGAGGAGATAATATGAATTATGGGAATTATAACTAATTGGTTTTCACTTCTAATCTACCCTCCCATGGCTGTAGAGTTCAGAACCGGACAGCCTCTTACTTCACTCAGACGATAAACGGTGCATTCCTTCTTTCCACACGAACATCAGCAAATATCTTCTACTTCCTTTAATAGGTTGTAAGTTCACCGACTGAAGCACTGAACTCTCGAAGAAATTACAACGTGTTCATAACACGTATGTGTGTAAGATATGATGAGCAATGTCCGACGATACGATCATATTTCACCGTTTTTCGAATCTTTATCTTGGCTCCGGCTCAACGATCGCAGAACTTTACACTGTCTTTCTCTTCTGTTTCAAATTCTGCGCACATCAACCCGAATTTCTTTGTCGTCTCGTCTTGTATATATGCTCCAATCATAACCTAAATACTCGATCCCAGATCACTGGCACATCGAGTATACCTCATCATAACACTTCCCGATATTCATCACTCACCGTTTCAATTGCACATCGTTGGAACTCCCTTCCTTATACTTTGAGAGACTGTCAGACATTTACTAATTTCAAACCCCAGTTGTCAGCTAGACTGCTTAGACTGTGAGCTCTAATGATTTGATTCTTACAAAATTATATGTAACTAAACTTGTTTTCATGTTGTTATTATTATTATTAAATTGCATATTTTGCACATTGTTCCTGCATTTCTATCATTTTTATATTTGCTATTTTTCTTATACTGCTTGAATGGAAGAGAAGGATTTATGACCTTAACTCTTGCGAGTAGATATGAATGAATGAATGAATGAATGAATGAATGAATGAATGAATGAATTAATTAATTAATTAACAAATAAACAAATAAATAAATGTATTTTCCAACTAAATGAAGTGTCTCCATCTCTTCTTTGGTTGATCCATGTCTCCTGTGTCAATTAGATATTGTCACGTGCTGTTCATACGATTACATTGTGGTTCATTCGCCTCACATTCTATCCCATTTTCGTCCTCGATCTTGGACCAAATCGTTTATTACTTTATTTTGCAAATATTTATTATATCTTGATTACAGATTCAATCTAATCCGACTTCAAATACACATGTGAAAAAAATCTGATTTCGCTACAATTCTTCTAAGAGTCATTTCAGAAGTTTCCAGTATTTGTTTAGTTTTTTTTTTGTGTCGCTGTGGTATAAATTTACCTACGCAACATGTTTGGGCACATTTAATTACATGGAACAATATACAGAAGTCACGTGACACAGTTTGAAGTGCTCTCAAATGGGAAATGAAACCATATTATGAAACTAGAAGGTTTAAATATAATTACGAACATTCAAACAAAAACGCTTGATTATCTTAATTGATTTTCTTAAGATTTGCTGATGATATGGCGTTGTTAGCAGAAGAGGAGACGATACTAAGGGATATTCTAATGAAGCTAAATGACAGCTGTGAGCAGTATGGGATGAAAGTAAATGCAAACAAGACGAAGACCATGGTTGTCGGAAGAAAAATAGATAAGGTAAACTTGCGAATATTAAATGAGGCACTAGAGCAAGTGGACCTTGAAATACTTGGGGTGTACTATAAGCAGTAATATGAGCTGCTGCCAGAAAGTCAAAAGGAGGACAGCAATGGTAAATGAAGCTTTTAATAGAAAAAGGAAAATCCTCTGCAGATCTCTGGAAAAAGTATTATGGAAGAGACAAGTGAAATGCTTTGTGTGAAGTGTGGCATTGCATGGGACAGAAACATGGACATTACGACGAAGTGAAGAGAAGCGACTAGTAACATTTGAAATATGGATAGGAAGACAAATGGAGGGTGTGAAATGGATGGACAGATAGAATAAGAAATGAAGCTGTGTTGGAAAGAGTGGGTGAATAAAGAATGATCAAAAAGAGAAAAAGGAATTGGATCGGTCACTAGCTGAGAAGAAACTGCCTACTGAAGGATGGACAGGAAGGAATGGTGAACGGAAGAAGAGTTCGGGGCAGAAGAAGATATCAGATGATAGATAACATTAAGATTTATGGATCATATGCGGAGACTAAGAAAATGCGAAGACTAAGAGAACGCAGAAAATAGGAAAGAAAGGATAATGCTGGGTTTGCAATGAAAGACCTTTCCTGGGTCAGAACGTATGTATGTATGTATGTATGTATGTATGTATGTATGTATGTATGTATGTATGTATGTATGACATGTGTAATTACAATATTGGTCCCACGTCGTGGCGTCGCGGTCTAAGGCATCCTGCCTGGGACTCGCGTTACGGAAGAAATTTTCTCACGAAATTTCGGCCAGAGTATGGGACCGGTGCCCACCCAGCATCGTGATGCACTTGGGGAGCTACGATAGGTAGCGAAATCCGGTTGCGAATACCAGCCATAACGGCTGGGGGGATCATCGTGCTAACCACACGTTATCTCCATTCTGGTTGGATGATTGTCCACCTCTGCTTCGGCATGTGGGCGTGAGGCCAGCAGCCGGCTGGTCGGTCTAGGCCCTTCATGGGCTGTAGCACCACGGATTATTTTAATTACAATATTGTGCTACAATTTGTTTTTTTTTCATAATATGAGAGTTGAATTTACACATCACCTTAACTAAATTTAATCCTATACATATAAGATTGAAATTTCTATATACATGCCTGGGTTAATTTACATTTAAAATTACAATATTGTGTCATACTTTGCTTATAATAACTATTCCTGATGATTATGTTACATGTTTCCATAATATGAAAATAAAGTACATCTTATCTTAGCTAATTTTTATCATATAGCCTACCTAAAAACTTGAAATATGTATGTATGTATGTATGTATGTATGTATGTATGTATGTATGCATGTATGCATGTATGTATGTATGCATGTATGTATGTATGCATGTATGTATGTATGTATGTATGTATGTATGTATGTATGTATGATTGTATGTATGTATGTATGATTGTATGTATGTATGTATGTATGTATGATTGTATGTATGTATGTATGTATGATTGTATGTATGTATGTATGATTGTATGTATGTATGTATGATTGTATGTATGTATGATTGTATGTATGTATGATTGTATGTATGTATGTATGATTGTATGTATGTATGATTGTATGTATGTATGATTGTATGTATGTATGTATGTATGATTGTATGTATGTATGATTGTATGTATGATTGTATGTATGTATGTATGTATGATTGTATGATTGTATGTATGTATGTATGTATGATTGTATGATTGTATGTATGTATGTATGTATGTATGTATGTATGTATGTATGTATGTATGTATGTATGTATGTATCTTAATTATTCACCATTATTTCCCCGTAGTTTCCCCTTAAGCACACATTCTACTCCACTGTGAGGTAAATGCAACTTACGTATATACCTCGCGAAAAGATTCGGTCTGTGGAATCAAGACCTGCGGCAGACTGCCTGAAGTATACGACTGTGACGGAGACATAAACATGGCGGGTATCTCCGCCCTTCACCGCCCAACTCCAGTCGGATTAGATCTCTTCTTTTTTTAGAAAGGATGTCTCGAGTTGTCTCTAAGTACGGGACATCGAAGTCTTCACAGCTAAGTGAAAAGTAGCTCCATCGCATCGCCTTGTGGGATTTAACCCGGTCTTTGAACGCTCTGGACCAAGTCGTACTTCAATCAACTGACTGTTTCTGACCAAAGGGCCTGAGTTCTGTTTTTGGCAGATCCCGTGAGAATTTTTCTGGGAAAAAAAGGAGCCCATTCTGCAACTTTCTTCCGACAACTTCGATTCGCTTTGCCTTTCCTTCCGGTGTACATTCTGTATATTTTTAATTTTTTATTTAAATTTATTTATTTAAATTTAAATATACAGAATAGAGATTATAATTACAACTAAGAAATAGAAATAAAATAATACAATCAATATAAAAAAGGAGATACAGTATTATTAACAAGCTTATAAAAGAATATACAAAGTAAAATAAAATAGGAACTAAAATTAAAACTACAGCTACAGTGAAATTATATAATATAATAGGCCTATATCAATATAAGAAGAATATAGAAAATAAAATAAAATAAAATAAAATAGGAAATAAAAATTAAAATAACAACGGCAATGAATTTATATAATATAATATTAACATAGAGAAGAATAATATCGTAAGTGAATAAAGTAGGACAATATATAAAAAAGAATATAAATTCAAAAATTATAGAATACAAATACAATATAGGCTGATTAATTCATACACATAGGCTATAAATTTATTTAATCAAATTGAAGACATTAACACGTTTCTAATTTTCTTGTTATATTTTAGTGGGTTACATGTTAGAAGTGGTAGCTCAGTTGGTAGAGCAGCTGGCTACGGACTGGAAGGTCCGGGGTTCGATCCCAGGTGGTGACAGGATTTTTTCTCGTTGCCAAACTTCCAGAACGGCCCGAGGTTCACTCAGCCTCCTATAAAACTGAGTACCGGGTCTTTCCCGGGGGTAAAAGGCGGTCAGAGCGTGGTGCCCACCACACCATCTCATTCTAGTGCCGAGGTCATGGAAAGCATGGGGCTCTACCTCCATGCCCCCCAATTGCCTTCATGGCATGTGACGGGGATACCTTTACCTTTACATGTTAGAAGTTCTGGGTGTAATTCAGCTAAAGAATTATACAACCGAGGGTCAAAATTAATGCTATGCTTTAGAACAGCAGATGTGAAACATTTAGGGCCGTATTCATAGACATTTTTTAGCGCGGGCTTTCGGTGGATTATCAGAGTTTTTCGTATTCATAAACCAGTGTTAGCGATAGGATATGATTTGAATTCTATACTAGTAACCTGTGGATAGCCGGAGCTAGCTTAGTACGCTCGTAGCGCGTGCTGCGAAATGTCTATGAATACCACCCATTGGTTCTACTAATGTTGAATTATTATTTCGTCTTGTGCCATGATTATGTGCCTGTAATATAAACTTATTACGATTTTTATGATAAAATTTAAGAGAGTATATTTATAAATTTGTTCAATATTAAATACATTAAGTTCAGAAGAAATTAATTTAGTTGGATAATAAAAACGTTTCTTCAAACAAATTTTAATTATTCGTTTTTGTAGTAAATTTAAAGGACTAAGATTAATTTTTGTTCTTCCACCCCAAACAATAATACCATATTGAATGATAGACTGAAAAATGGCCAAATAAACATTTCATAGAATTGTTTTACGAAGCTAAACTAAACAATCTCCTTCCCTACGAACCCTCTTGCAGAATTAATATGTTATTAGGCCTATAATAACGTATTAAAAATCTCGTTATGTCAGGAAATTTTGAAGACGTAAAATATTTAACTTAGTAAAAAAAAAGGTAAAGGTAGAGGTAGAGCCCCATGCTTTCCATGACCTCGGCACTAGAATGAGATGGTTTGGTCGGCACCACGCTCTGGCCGCCTTTTACCCCCGGGAAAGTCCCGGTACTCAATTTTATAGGAGGCTGAGTGAACCTCGGGGCCGTTCTGAAAGTTTGGCAACGAGAAAAAATCCTGTCGCCACCTGGGATCGAACCCCGGACCTTCCAATCAGTAGCCATCTGCTCTACCAACTGAGCTACCCGGCCGCCATTTAACTTAGTATTTTATTATTATTGTTTGCAATAGTTCAGATCAGACTCTAGGTCCTCATATATACTGACAGAAAATAAATGGACGGCTTGCCTTTAATATAAATTTGCATTCCATTAAGATGTCTGAATCCATTTTCGCAGTATTTTAAATAATATTAACATTATCACTATTACAATTACCATCATGAGTAACAACATACCCAAGTGTTTATAGACTATAGAAGGAGATAATGCCGCTATGGCTCGGTGGTTAGCGCGTGCGTTTTCCAAACAAGCTGTCCGTGATTAGATTCCTGACTTAGACACAGATGATTGTCCTTTGTCTTATACTTATCCTCCGATGTCTCTAGGTCCACCGCATGTCTGGCCGTGAAACGAGTGACAAGGGTTCAAAATCGTGGTTGGGACACGTTACCCGGTTGAGGTTTTTTCTTCAACTCATTAAGAGCAAATGCTGGATAACTTTCGGCGCTGGACCCTAGACTCATCTCGCCGGCATTATCACCTTCATCTCACTCAGACGGTAGATGACTATAGCAATTCATATAGCGTCGTAAAATAACCAATTAAAAAAAATCAACCTCACGTCTTTGCGGTAGTCCTACAATGAACTGACCACATGGTCTAAAAAGGGACGAAACATTGGCCTTTATGTTGTAGCGCCTCAGCAAGAAGAAAAAGAAGAAGGCGGAAAAGATAGAGGGAACCCAAGAGTTGGAACTCAATCAGAGACAATTCTGTCCGACGCCGGGGTGGTATCCGGTGTGGCTTAGTGGATAAAGCATCAGCACGTAGAGCTGAAAACCCGGGTTCAAATCCCGGCGCCGGAGAGAATTTTTCTCCGTTCCATTACTCTTTCATCGTATGATGACGCAGAATATCTGCATGGAAATATCATATGTACTTCGGTACATCAAAATAATAATATATATGATATGCGTAAATCACTTCGTGATTTAAGACGGCGCTTATTCCGTCGGATCCCGGCCAACTAGTCACTCATAACGAGTGCACCTCAGCACATGTGTGGACTTCGGTCCTATGTTCATAGACATCTATGACGTAATGTAGAGGGCGGCCACTAGACGGAACCCAAGAGTTGGAACTCAATCAGAGACAATTCTGTCCGATGCCGGGGTGGTATCCGGTGTGGCTTAGTGGATAAAGCATCAGCACGTAGAGCTGAAAACCCGGGTTCAAATCCCGGCGCCGGAGAGAATTTTTCTCCGTTCCATTACTCTTTCATCGGAAAAGATAAAGCCCTGAATGTTCAATTATCTAATATTATGGATAAAACACAACTTCAATTAAAATAGAGACAAACTTATTTTTATATACCCGACTACAAACGATTACTTAACAGATCACAAATACATTTTTCATACATAATTACTCGCACAAGCTTATTCTCAACTCTGTGACATGTGGGCAGTACAATATAAAAGGGAAATCAATATCCAAATGTAGAAGACAAACGTGTTATTACGTTTTGCTCTACTTATATTCCAAAAGTATGGTTAGGGTATTTTAAAATAGTAACATATGCCTTTATATGTAATCATACCAGTATTGCTATGTAGTTGTGAAAAGGGATTGCAATTGAAATGGTAAACATTAATTAACATTTGGAGCGATCTAGGATCTCATATTGTTATAATTAATAACATTAAAAAAGGAAAAAAAATATGATTCTATGCGGGAACGTATTGGAACTATAGCTCCCATAATTAAAGCAATTCGATTCACAGATATCGATTGTATTACTCGTATTAGTAGAGACCTGTGTTTGGTTACCTAGAGTTTCCAAGCAACCCCCAAAGGTGTATGTATGTATGTATGTATGTATGTATGTATGTATGTATGTATGTATGTATGTATGTATGTATGTATGTATGTATGTATGTATGTATGTATGTATGTATGTATGTATGTATGTACAGACGTGGACAAATTATTATCAAAATTGACAATTTTTATGATATTTTGTTTACAGAATTTGACTTTTCAATTTAGACTACAATTGACAATTTTGGATATTTACATAATTACAGTAGACAGAAATATGCAAAAATGTCAACTGTAGTTTAAATTGAAGAGTCACGTTTTGTAAAAATATATAATAAAAATCTTCAATTTTGCTAATAAGTTGTAAATTAGCAAAAATGTCAATTGCGTTGAAGAGTCAAATTTTGTAAAAATATAAAACAAAAATCTTCAGTTTTGCTAATAATTTGGAAATATCCAAAATGGCAACTGTAGTCCAAATTGAAGAATCGAATTTTGTAAAAATATACAACAAAAATCTTCAGTTTTGCTAATAATTTGTAAATATGCAAAAATATCAAATGTAGTCCAAATTGAGGAGTTAAATTTTGAAAAATATACAATACAAATCTTCAATTTTGCTAATAATTTGGAAATACACAAAAATGTAAACTGTAGTCTAAATTGAAGAATCATATTTTGTAAAAATATATAATAAAATTCTTCAATTTTGCTAATAATTTGTCCACGTCTGTATGTATGTATGTATGTATGTATGTATGTATGTATGGAGTACAGATCGGCGTCTACTTACATAATTCAGGTCTGCTGCTCTGTGAACATGAGAAATTAAACAAAGCTAGGTGCTTGGAGATTAGTGCTTTAATAGAAGAATTTGTTAGCGAGGGCTTCATTAGGAAAGAATGAAATGTAATTCGTAAGGAATGAGAACTTTTTAAATACTTAAATATTTACAATCATTTATTGTAATATGTAGACACTCATAAGACACTCACTCATAATTTGTTTCATGCCATCCTAGCATTACAAACAGCTTGTTAAATAATCCGTGGCGCTACAGCCCGTGAAGGGCCTAGACCGACCAGCCGGCTGCTGGCCTCACGCCCACATGACGAAGCAGAGGTGGACGATCATCCAACCAGAATGAAGGTATCGTGTGGTCAGCACGATGATCCCCCCCAGCCGTTATAGCTGGCATTCGCAACCGGATTTCGCTACCTATCGTAGCTCTCCAAGTGCATCACGATGCTGGGTTGGCACCAGTCCCATACACTGGCCGAAATTTCATGAGAAAATTTCTTCCCCCATGAGGACTCGAACCAGCGCGCATTCCGTAACGTGAGTCCTAGGCAGGATGCCTTAGACCACGACGCCACGGCGCGGGACCAAACAGCTTGTTACTACATCCAAAATCGTGCGTAATTAATCACTTTATTATAGCATGCGTGTCAATAAAAGCAATGACGTAATACCGGAACGCTTGCTATCTTGCTTACCGCTTGTACGCGCAAAGTAACAAGAAATGAAATGCAGGAAATAATAATAATAATAATAATAATAATAATAATAATAATAATAATAATAATAATAATAATAATAATAATTTTTATTTTCGCTGACAGAGTTAAGGCCATAAGGCCTTCTCTTCCACTCAACCAGCCTTAATCAATATTATACATATTTAAATTACAAATATTTACACTACACTTAAAAGGTTCTACAGCAATATTCTTCAGTTTTAACGACTAGTAGACTACATATTTATTTAAATTTAGATAAATCTATAAGGTAAAGTAGTAACTTAATTTATGAGCTAATTTAATTCAATCAATTATAATTAATTTAATATTTGAGATCGCTGTAAAAGTGCATACATAAGGTAACGTATCTTTTATTTCCAATCTTTTAACAATTTTGTATCACTTTTGTAACATCAAGGTCATCCGTTTGTTTTTATTCAGTGTGAATCCAGGCGCAACTAATCGATAGGAACAAATGAAGACTGTCAGCTATGGATCCCGAATTTATTTCATAATTAATTTCTACAATTTTTAATGCTAAGATGCCATAAGGTTTTGTATCCAATTCGTGGATAATCTTATTATGACACTCGTGAAATTAACAAACATTCACTCATGTCATAAACATCAAGATTAGCTATACACTTTTTGCATAAATAACCATTATTTTAAGTTTGTACTGACATTTATGTTTTTTTTTTTTTTAATTTGTTAATTCCAAACTCCAATTAGATCTAAAGTATCTAGATGAGTCTATCAGGGATAGACAAATTCCGGGCGCCAGGTAGCCATTGCAAATGAAAATTTTTATGTAGCGCCTAATTTTTTTATTGTGCTCAAAACTTTTTTAAGACATCAATTTCTTTTATGTCACTACGACTGATACATAATGTTAACGAAAGTGGTTCTAGGAAGAAGTTCGGATGTGTTTTTAAAATTCATAAGTTATATTTGTTGCGCATCTCAAAATATTGTCCTATAGGCATCTCTGACAGCGTGTATTTGCTTTGCATAAATTTTTAATATTGTTTCATATTGTGGCGCCATTTGGAATATTCTCGGGAATGTGCGCGCGCATCCAGCGAGAAGAAGGCGCGGGGAAACGAAACTCGAGGTTCGGTAGGCGCTGTAGCGCGGTACGAGGCGAGGGGAAGGAAACTACGGGACGGCGCGGAGCGAAGAGAGCAGGGGGAACATCTAGAAACGTATCCCTCTCGACGTTTCCGTAAACCACACAAATCGAAGGTCCGAGAACGTGTGATTTAGTAAATAAAAGCGCGAGTGAGTCGTCAGTTAGTTAGTCTTCAGTCAGCCTTCAAGTCTTGGGCAGCAAGGTGGACCTGAGTTCGATGTGCAGTGAACTTGAGTGAGTCCGTAACTGTGGCAGTATCCAGACGAGTGCGACGTATCCGGAGGCTTGGCTGAAAGGCTTGGGTTCGATGTATAGTGAACTGTATCTGGAAGGCTTGGGTTCGATGTATAGTGAACTGTATCTGGAAGGCTTGGGTTCGAAGTGCAGTGAACTGTATCTGGAAGGCTTGGGTTCGACGTACAGTGAACTTGAGTGAGCTACAAGAACTAGTCGAGGAGAACGAACTGTGAACTGAGAACTGACAGTTTTGTTCTGCACATAGTGCTTTTTGAACATTAGTTGAAATTAGGAGTACATTGTTGTTCTTCTCAATAACACTGTACACGTGTATTGTCATTGTCGCTGTATGGAGTGGAATAATGACTACTGTATTGCTGTGTTGAGTGGAATACACATTGTTGACCGGTGTGTGGTTAAAGGTAAAAATAAAAGTCACGCTGTTGTATAAAATTTACAATATATTTGAGTAAATGTATCTCATCTTAGCTCGAATAATTTTCTATCTGCGTGTGTGAACAAAATGTGGTGGCTCCTGAAAAGTAAAGGAGCTGGATGCTGATTTTTTTTTCGTCTGCCCTAAGTAAAAATCATATTTCATTACATATACTTACTTACTGGCTTTTAAGGAACCCGTAGGTTCATTGCCGCCCTCACATAAGCCCGCCATTGGTCCCTATCCTGAGCAAGATTAATCCAGTCTCTACCATCATATCCTACCTCCCTCAAATCCATTTTAATATTATCTTCCCATCTACGTCTCGGCCTCTCCAAAGGTCTTTTTCCCTCCGGCCTCCCAACTACCACTCTATATGCATTTCTGGATTCGCCCATACGTGCTACATGTCCTGCCCATCTCAAACGTCTGGATTTTATGTTCCTAATTATGTCAGGTGAAATATACAATGCGTGCAGCTCTGCGTTGTGTAACTTTCTCATTCTCCTGTAACTTCATCCCGCTTAGCCCCAAATATTTTCCTAAGAACCTTATTCTCAAATACCCTTAATCTCTGTTCCTCTCTCAAAGTGAGAGCCCAAGTTTCACAACCATACAGAACAACCGGTAATATAACTGTTTTATAAATTCTAACTTTCAGACTTTTTGACAGAAGACTAGATGACAAAAGCTTCGCAACCGAATTATAACAGGCATTTCCCATATTTATTCTGCGTTTAATTTCCTCCCGAGTGTCATTTATATTTGTTACTGTTGCTCCAAGATATTTGAATTTTTCCACCTCTTCGAAGGATAAATCTCCAATTTTTATAGTTCCATTTCGTACAATATTCTGGTCACGAGACATAATCATATACTTAGTCTTTTCGGGATTTACTTCCAACCCTATCGCTCTACTTGCTTCAACAAGAATTTCCGCGTTTTCCCTAATTGTTTGTGGATTTTCTCCTAACATATTCACGTCATCCGCATAGACAAGAAGCTGATGTAACCCGTTCAATTCCAAACCCTCTGTGTTATCCTGAACTTTCCTAATGGCATATTCTAGAGCGAAATTAAAAAGTAAAGGTGATAGTGCATCTCCCTGCTTTAGCCCGCAGTGAATTACATATAAGCTGCCTTTAAATAAATACTTTGTTATCTATTTCTGTTGTTCACCTAATTAAACACACAGGTACACAAATACGTAACACACAGTGACGGAAGCGTGAGGGAAGATTGCTGAACTTTCTCTGCGAACCAAGCAAAGCTAGTATGATCGACGTACACCTAACTTGTATTCAAAGTAAACAAACGCAGGACTCTAGTAAGAATGAAACACGTCTTAAAAGTGAAATGTAATATGAGTTGCAAAACAACATTGAATAGTGACAACCAAATATAGCTGATGTATGTGATGTCACCACTTCGAGGTTTAAAGATGCAGTGAAGGGATGCAGTATCTGGGTTCCTTCCTCGGAATCTCGTCAGCACCTCATTTAACACTCACGTCTCACAGTACACGCACGCCCTCCAAGAGGGAGTTTCCACTTTCTCGTCTTCGTAGCCCAGAAGATCCGCTTCCAATGCATTCCTTCAATTTCGTAATATATTTCAATAATGGTTCGTAGTCTTTATATGAAACAACGGGTCAGTCAGGATGGGAGAGGAAATGTCAGAAGGAAGATAAATAGAGAGGAGTACGTCAAGGGTGCTCTTTATACCAACACTGTTCGACATTTACTTGGAAGATTTAGTGAAGAACTGTTCTCAGAATGTGGGAGGAGTGATAGGAGGAGGAAGAGGAATAAAGTGCATAAGATTTGCTGATGATATGGCGTTGTTACCAGAAGAGGAGATCATACTATGGGATATGCTACTGGAGCTAAATGGCAGCTGTGAGCAGTATGGGACTGAAGATAAATGCGAACAAGACGAAGACCATGGTGACAAGAAGAAAAATAAAGAAGATGAACTTCCGGATTCTAAATGAGGCAGTACAGCAAGTGGACAGCTTCAAATACTTTAAATGTACTAATAAGCAGTAACATGAGCTGCTGCCAGTAAGTCAAAAGGAGAACAGCAATGACAAAGGAAACTTTTAATAGAAAAAGGAGCATCTTCTGCGGACCTCTAGAAAATAAATAAGAAAGAGACTAGTGAAGTGCTTTGTATTGAGTGTGACATTGTATGGGAAACATGGACATTACGACGAAGTGAAGAGAAGCGACTAGAATCATTTGAAATGTTGATATGGAGAAGGATGGAGGTGTGAAATGAACATACAGAGTAAGAAACGAAGCTGCGTTGAAAAGAGTGGGTGAAAGAATAATGTTGAAACTGATCAGGAAGAGGAAAAGGAATTGGTTGGGTCACTGGTTAAGAAGAAACTGCCTACTGAAGAATGCACTGGCAGGAATGGTGAACGGGAGAAGAGTTCGGGGCAGAAGATATCAAATAATAGGCAACATTAAGGTATATGGATCATATGCGGAGACTAAAAGGAAGGCAGAAGATATTAAAGACTGGAATATGCTGGGTTTGCAGTGAAATATCTGCCCTTAAACAGAACACTATGAACGAATGAATGATTCGTAGAACCGGTAAATTGAATGAGATTGTTTTTTTCTTTCTCTGAAAGCTTTAATTTTAGAATTCCAAGTGAATCTCAAATACAGTATAATCTCGATTATCCGTCACCCTATTAACCGATCGGCGGATTATCCGACTGTCTTTCTCGTCCTGGTTTTACCATTACACAGTATTTCATAAAAATGCTTCCGCGCACTTCCGGGAGCAGGAGCAGTCTCTTGTTACTTGTGAAGGGGGTGTTTTTTCCAACTTGTAAAGTAGTCATTATCTGCTTTTAAAGAAATGATCCCAATAACTTTCACACAATTGCAAACCCGTTCACCATTTGGTCTTTGTCCTACTGTTCGAGTGGCCGTACTGTTTAAATTCTATGCAAAATGTCTTTCACGACTGTGGAAAAAAATGTGTATAGTATTGAAAAAAAAAGTGCAAGTAATTGAGGTGTTTTGAAATGTAGAAACTATAGCTCATGTCGAATCAGAATACGAGATTGGCGTTACAACTGTGCGCTATTTAATAAAAAACGAAGATAAAGAGAATGAAGTACGAGAATGTGAATCTATAACACGATATCTCTACTCCAATCTTTCTGCAGACAACCATCACAAGGATTCCCTTGATACTTAAAACTCACCATTGGCAACCGGTCTTAAATTAATGAACTTCTGATCCACAAACTAGCATGTTAAACATAAGAGCGCGTAGAAAATTACGTAACTACAGCCTACGTAATAGGCCTATGCACATAATTTATGAAAATCTTCTATTATACGGATTATACGATTTTTTAGTTTAACCGTTCAGTCCTTCCCTTTCATTACCACGGATAATAGAGATTCTACTGTACTTCATTAAATTTTAATTGTTCAGTACTTAGTTATAAAATATTAGCCTAACAACTTGGTGAATGTTCAGTATGGAATACAGATTAGAATGACACGAACACCTACTGACAATGGAGCCACATTGAAACACGTTTCAAGTACAAATCAAAACGAAAGCGAAAAGTTGATAGAACAAGAAATCCTGGGAAGGCCAATTTTAACTACAGACTCTGTGAATCCAAAACAGTCCAATGGTAATTTTTAGTTCGTTATTTAATGATGCTATATCAACTACTAAGTTATTTAGTGTCGATGGGATGATAGCGAGATGAATTTGACGACATGAGGCCAAGGATTCGCCATGTTCGGGGAAAACCTGTGAAAAAACCCAACCAGGTAATCAGACGAAGAGGGAATCGAACCCGCGTCCGAGCGCAAATCCGAGTCGGCAGACAAGCGCCTTAGCGGACTGAGCTACGCTGGTAGCGCCAATGTAATAAGAAGTGTGGTTTATTATTATTATTATTATTATTATTATTATTATTATTATTATTATTATATTGGGTTATTTTACGACGCATTATCAACATCTAGGTTATTTAGCGTCTGAATGATATGAAGGTGATAATGCCGGTGAAATGAGTCCGAGATCCAGCACCAAAAGTTACCCAGCATTTGCTCGTATTGGGTTGAGGGAAAACCCCGGAAAAAACCTCAACCAGGTAACTTGTCCCGACCGGGATTCGAACCCGGGCCACCTGGTTTCGCAGCCAGACGCGCTGACCGTTACTCCACAGGTGTGGACAAGTGTGGTTTATGATGTACAATTCACTATACATTTTACAACTTTTTGCAACATGCTATAATAAACATCGTCTTCAATGTCGTCGTCGCCGCAGCATTATCATCATTATCATCATTATCTGGAAAAGTACAACTCTCGAGTATATGCATGAAAACATCTAAGAATCTTTTAGAAGAAACAAGGCTTATATTTATCTTGCAAGTCTATCATAAATTTCTCATGATAATACAGGACAATTTTACTAGCCCATCGACGTTATTTTTGTAACCAAATTGACGTTAAAAGTTGCTCAAAATGTGTTAAGACTGAAACAGGGAGCTTACAAAATAAAGAATATTATTGCCTTCACACAATGTTTATTCGCCTCAATTTATTTACGTCATTTGTCAGTATTTTGAACTTATCTTGTCTAATAATAACCTACCACTTTGGGAAGTCAAAGTGAAAACTCGATCAAATGAGAACTGTTTGCTACTTATTGTTAAATAATTTGTACATGCATTCTATAAGAATGGGAGTTTTGCCCAAATTGGACCACAACGTGCCCACCATTGCGAACACGACACAGTTCATATCTTGAGGCTAATTCCACCCAAGTCTGGTCTAACTTCTCAGGGTAACAACTGATATTACGTCTTTGATATTGATATCTTTACGTAACTCAGGGTTAACTCAGGGTTAATTTCCTCAAAAGCTGAGAAAATCTTTGCTCTGAGATCATGGATATCCTTGAGTCGCTGTGCATATACATCATTCTTCACGAAACCCCAAAGAAAGAAATCGGGTGGTGTCAGTTCTGGGGAACTTGGAGGCCACATAATAGGCCCTCCTCGACCAAACCAGTTGTTACCAAATGTGCCATTCTGATAATCACTGAAGTCTGTTGCCCAATGAGGTGGTGCACCATCCTGTTGGAACACGATACCCATGTTGTTTTCCTGTTGCAGTTGTGGTTCGAAAAAGTTTTTTTGACATGTTCATGATCGAACTGTTTCCTCTGCGAAGATAAACGGCCCAAACAGATTATAGCGACTTACAGCGCACCAAACATTAACTTTAGGACTAAACCGTTCCAGTTCATATGAGACTTTTAACTCGGAGCCCTCCGAACAGTCCGAACACCATATTCTCGTTGAAACCATCGTTGAACAGATGTTACACTTTCAAATTTAGCAAACCATAACACACATTTCGCTCTTTGTTGTGGAGTAAACGGCATTTTGTTTATTCGTTCGTTGCTGTGTAACTTCTTTTGTTTCTTATGCAGTAACAATGATGATACAAAATTCCCGTGCTTCAGTATCACAATGGAATTGAAATAAATGCTACAGCACTCCTATAAATTTTATAGTCATTTTATTTTATGTTTGTTTTTCCAAACGGATCAGACTGTACTTCAGTCAAATTTTCTGATTAAAGGATCAAACATTTGCAGATATTTATACAAATCAAAACGATGTACACCCAAACAAAAATATCCATATTAATTTATGAATTAAACATTTTTATTGGGTTATTTTACGACGCTGTATCAACATCTAGGTTATTTAGCGTCTGAATGAAATGAAGGTGATAATGCCGGTGAAATGAGTCCGGGGTCCAGCACCGAAAGTTACCCAGCATTTGCTCGTATTGGGTTGAGGGAAAACCCCGAAAAAAACCTCAACCAGATGACTTGCCCCGACCGGGATTCGAACCCTGGCCACCTGGTTTCGCAGCCAGACGAGCTAACCGTTACTCCACAGGTGTGGACGAGATTATATTGATTTTTACATTATAAAATAAAGTTTGATAAAAATATGAGACTTCTGCACGTCCCAACAAAAATTATGGGGACACCGGACACATAGGCCAAAAGGAGGACTGTTCCGTTTTTTTACTGGACGTATGGTAAGCTTACGTGTCTCTTAACAGTGTATTTTTATTACTACTTCGAAAATTATATGATTATGTCTCGTGACGAGAATATTGTACGAAATGGAAACATAAAAATTGGAAATTTATCCTTTGAAGAGGTGGAAAAATTCAAATAGGCCTACCTGGGAGCAACAGTAACAAATATAAATGATACTCGGGAGGAAATTAAACGCAGAATAAATATGGGAAATGTCTGTTATTATTCGGTTGGGAAGTTTTTATCATCCAATCTGCTGTCAAGAAATCTGAAAGTTAGGATTTATAAAACAGTTATATTACCGGTTGTTCTTTATGGTTGTGAAACTTGGACTCTCACTTTGAAAGAGGAACATAGGTTAAGGGTGTTTGAGAATAAGGTGCTTAGGAAAATATTTGGGGCTAAAACGGATGAAGTTACAGGAGAATGGAGAAAGTTACATAACAAAGAACTGCACGCATTGTATTCTTCACCTGACATAATTAGGAACATTAAATCCAAATTATTCAAATCTGCTTTACAGGGAGCCTTACCTGAAAGACTAGATTTGCATAATACTGTGTACGTTAACAGAAAACCACAATTCTAAGTCACACAGAGAATGTGTGCACTCGATGTGGGTCTCTGGCGTTTCGTCAGCCCACGCGAGTTGTGTGGATATAGAGGGAAAAGTTGAGACTGTGTCGGGTGGAATTCCCGGGTAGCTCAGTTGGAAAGAGCGCTGGTACATTCAACCAGAGGTCCCAGGATCGTTACCCGGCCCCGAAACAATTTTTCCCTTGAAATTATTCAAATCTGCTTTACAGGGAGCCTTACCTGAAAGACTAGATTTGCATAATATATACGTCACTGTGTACGTTAACAGAAAACCACAATTCCAAGTCACACAGAGAATTGTGCACTCGATGTGAGTCTCTGGCGTTTCGTCAGCCCACGCGAGTTGTGTGGATATAGAGGGAAAAGTTGAGACGGTGTCGGGTGGAGTTCCCGGGTAGCTCAGTTGGAAAGAGCGCTGGTACGTTCAACCAGAGGTCCCGGGATCGATACCCGGCCCCGGAACAATTTTTCCCTTGACATTATTAAATCCAGACGTTTGAGATGGGCAGGACATGTAGCACGTATGGGCGAATCCAAAAATGCATATGGAGTGTTAGTTGGGTGGCCGGAGGGAAAAAGACCTTTGGGGAGGCCGAGACGTAGATGGGAAGATAATATTAAAATGGATTTGAGGGAGGTGGTATATTATGATAGAGACTGGATTAATCTTGCTCAGGATAGGGATCTATGGCGGGCTTATTTGAGGGCGGCAATGAACCTCCTGGTTCCTTAAAAGCCAGTAAGTAAGTACTTCGAAAATTCAATAAAAGCTATGTCAGTGTGCCATGAAATGGGAATGAGTACCCATCCGTCCAGTTAGTGGAACAGATGTTTCTTCGTTACGAACCACGGCGACAATGGACAATCGTACTAACGGTTCAAGCCACAACAAGAAAGCCTTAATGACGAATGGAAACGTTAGGATGCGGGTCGTGCTATTCTTGTCGCTGACATCAAGGTGTGACGCTGCAAATCGTGTTGAGAAAGTAGGACTTGGAGATGCAGTGGTGCATCCAACTGGTTTCGAGTCATTGATCTCGTGATAAATATGAGAAGCGCACCTCATGGACTATAACCAGGAAACGACTGCAGGGCAAGGTCTTTCACCGCCTCACATGCGCGCTGGATGAGTCCCCTGTCAGCTCGGCAACCAGTGCAGCATTTGTAAAGGGAATCACAATATCATGATTTAAACAGTTACGCTACGTTAAGAAAAGGTGGTAAGATTTCAAAGTGAGGCATTTTAATGGAATCTGTATAAAATTATACGATTTGAAGAACAGATTATTTATATAGTTTGTGACATAATAAAATCCTAAAGAAACAACAGAAATTGCAACAATAAGATTAAATGTCACTTCCCAAAAACTGAAATTTTACACAGCTTACGTCACATTTTCTTAATTGTACATCAATTACACATCGCACCGCACTAGAGATGGAAACGATATATCGGTTTTACGAAATATCGATATTTTCGTTTCGATATAGCGATATATAGATATCAAAATTTTGATTCAATATATCATAAAACAACAGATCCCTATTAGAAACGACAACCAAATTTCTTGACTTAAAAATCGATGTGTTAAATTGGAAAAGTCACATTAAAGAAATTACCCCCAAAATAAATTCAGCTTGTTTTGCTATTAGATCTATGCAAAAGATAGTAAATATCAATACCTTAAAAACAATATACTTTGCATACTTCCACTCGGTAATGAGTTTTGGAATAACATTCTGGGGAAATTCCACAGATAGTAACAGTATATTTCTATTACAAAAAAGAGTAATTAGAGTAATAGTAAGTGCCAAATCTAGGGAATCTTGCAGGACTATTTTAAAAAAACTACAAATAATGCCCATGGCTTGTCAGTATATCTTTTCATTAATAGTCTTTCTCGTACTGTATGTAATCGTGAAAACTTTGTAACTAATTCAACGGCTCATAGCATAAATACACGTCAAAGAAATGACTTTCATACTCCATCGGCAAATCTATCGTGGTATCAAAAAGGAGTGCGTTATATGGCAGTAAAAATTTTTAATAGCCTCCCTATCGATATAAAAAATGAAACTCAAAACATAAGATTATGTAGGGCCAAATTAAAGAAGTACCTAATTTCTCACGCCTTCTATTTTGTAAGTGAATTCATGACATTCAATAACACTTCATGAAATTGATACTAAAACTATGTGTTGTACTAGTAGACTATATTGTAAATTTCGTCTGTATATAATTTCATCTAGACTGTGACTATAAATTAAGACTTTATAATAGTATTAAGTTTTTTTACTTGTTCCATATTCTAGTTGTAAAGCAATGTATGAATACCATGGAATGTTAATAAATACAATACAATAGAATATATCTGTTTTCTCATAAATTTATCGATTTTTTTTTTTTTTTTTTTGGAATTATCATCATTATGAACAACAACAAAATCCACACTAGACAACTCCGATAATTCCCGAGAGATGGCGCTACTGAAGGTGGACAGCTACATAATTGTGCAACCTCACTCAATATCTTGTTCTAATTGGCTGGACTGGAATTCGAATTCAAAGTCTTTAATATGCAGCAACAAATTCAAAATGCAGCGTGTGCGAACGTGATCATGCAGGAGGTTTATCTACTAGTGTTTTGTTATTGTTATTAATGATCTCCAAGGCAGGAGCAACTCCCACCCTGAAAAAGAACTGTCTGACCTCAAAACGGGTATCAAAACTTTTATTTGTATATTCTGAAATGGAAAGAGAAACAAGGATTTAATACCGATGTGACATTTGTTAACGTCTATGATTTCTATGCACAACCTAGTGCTGACATCCTGTTTTCTTATTATATCTTTTAGTGCATAAAAATTCTATCCCTATAATCATCACCATTGTTGTTTGGAAACTTACTATAGAAGGATTGTATCAAATCAACTGTGAAGTTTGTTAAAAGGTCTTGTAACATTCTAAGTACGGTTTACTTACATTTAAAAATGATTACAAGTTTTGTTTATTTACATTTAAAATGATTACGTTGTTAGGTGGAAAAGAGCATTATATCTGTACTAGTGGCTTGTGCAGCAAATGCTGCAAACTAAGTTCATTAGACGTTCAAATAAACATTTTTCAGATTTATTTTCAATGAAGAATACCAGACATTCGGAAAGTTATTTGCTTCCATAACAATGAAAGATACACTCTCTCTCGAGTCAATACTGAAGAGAACCACGCATATAAATATCTACACCACACCGCCATTAAATATATGAAAAAGACCCAACCCCACTTGATTAATAACTATAAAAATATCTGATTTTAATAATATTATCTTATGTAAGTTTTATAGCTTTCAGTAACATATACTATATAGCCGCCACTCAGTAAAATATAGAAATCAGAATCTAATTTAAGTTGTTCTCTACATCTACTTATATAACCCCAAAACGTTTCACTTTTATATCAATATAGTATTAATATGTATAATTAATGAAAAATAGTCACATCATGGCATTAACTACCATAATATTTCATTTCTAATGGTAATAATGTCATAAAACCACCTCAAGTTTTGTAGTTTTTAATATCCAATATACAGCTGTACCCAGAAAATTACATACCACAGAATCGAACCTGTAAATTATTTTTACTAAGTTAATTTTTTAATAAACAATTTAATTTGAGCTCTAAATATGTCAGCATTCTTGCAGATCATGGCTGTCGTGTAATATTGTTTACTGTAGTATGTGTTTTGTTTTATTCTGAAATGCAACACGGCCGACTTGATGCTCGCTTCGCTTCTGCTTTACAAAAAAAGCGAAGAGAATATCAAGTCTGCCGTGAATGCTATTAGCTAGTTCTCAAAACTGACGAGAGATAGATTTTGGAAAATAGGAAAATTATGTTTAAAAATTGACATTTCACTGAAAACTACTATTTTTCCGAAAAACTTTGAGTTCCAAGCTTCAAAATGAGGGGCTATTTATTAAAATCCGTCCAGCCGTTTTCCCGTAATTTCCATTACCAGTTCAGATTATATATATAGATTCTGGAATGAATCCTAGGGCCTATATAAAATTAGAATAATTGAATCATGTTCTAATATCAATCACTCAACGATGTAGAGTTCACTTAACTCTTTACCACTATATCATTTAAGTTCCCTTGCCTCCACCATTATTTTGATTTAGGTTAGACCTGCATCATATGGTATTGAAAAAAAATATTGTTTATTGTTGTAATTTTACATTTATGCTTTTGACTGTTATGATGTTAATTTCAATGGTAAAAAAGAATATTAAAAATTAAGTAATTGTATTGTAATACAGTAAATGTACTCCTGAAAATGCAATTTGCTTATGGAATAGCGCTATATCGATAAAAGTTCGATTTATCGATATATTTCCTGCGATATATATCGTTTATCGAAATTAGGTTTGCAATATATTACAATATCAATATATCGGTATTTAATTTATTTCCTCCATCACTACACCGCACGTCAATAGATGTGTGATGCAACGATTACACTTAAGAGGCTAATACACGTGATATAAAGTCGCTCCAGTCAGCATTTTTTCTTGTGTACTTCTTTGTCATTTTCAAGTCCTTTCATACTGACTAACATTTCCATACGTCTAGGGGAGGGTATATCATTTTGGTCAATACTAGACACAAATACAAACGTCCAGTCCTATGGACAGAATAAATATCTCTTCTATTATCCACACCAGGAAACAAACCACGAACCGCTTGGATAGAATGCGAATACGCTACTCATAGAGCCGAAGTAGAGGACTTACTTTTTCTCCCCTAGTTGTCTTTTTTTTTTTTTTTTTGTTCAATAATATTGCGTTTAATATTCTTTTTTTTTTTTATCAAATTTTGATACGCCTTTATGTTTTGAGAACAATTCACAATATCATTTTGATTTTTAAATTTTAAACACAGTTGGTGGAGTTACTCTTAAATATTCTTCAGAACTCTAACCCTAGCTACTTAACTTCTCGTTTTCAACATTTTGTCCTCATATCGCGAAATAGATACTCGCTCACAACACCATATCACATTCTCCATTCCTAAACACAGAACATCCTCCTACTCTTCATCTTTCACCTTCTCTGCAGTTCATCTCTGGAACTCTCTAACACAACATGTCAAAGACTTTCGGACATTGTCTTACTTACTTATTTACTTACTGGCCTTTAAGGAACCAGGAGGTTCATTGCCGCCCTCACATAAGCCCACCATTGGTCCCTATCCTGAGCAAGATTAATCCAGTCTTTATCATCATATCCCACCTACCTCAAATCCATTTTAATATTATCCTCCCATCTACGTCTCGGCCTTCCCAAAGGTCTTTTTCCCTCCGGCCTCCCAACTAACACTATATATGCATTTCTGGATTCGCCCATACGTGCTACATGCCCTGCCATCTCAAACGTCTGGATTTAATGTTCCTAATTATGTCAGGTCAAGAATACAATGCGTGCAGTTGTGTTGTGTAACTTTCTCCATTCTCCTGTAACTTCATCCCTCTTAGCCTCAAATATTTTCCTAAGCACCTTATTTTCAAAAACCCTTAACCTATGTTCCTTTCTCAAAGTGAAAGTCCAATTTTCACAACCACAAAGAACAACCGGTAATATAACTGTTTTATAAATTTTCAGATTTTTTGACAGCAGACTGGATGATAAAAGCTTCTCAACCGAATAATAACAGGCATTTCCCATATTCAATCTGTGTTTAATTTCCTCCCCAGTGTCATTTATATTTGTTACTGTTGCTCCCAGGTACTTGAATTTTTCCACCTCTTCAAAGGATAAATTTCCAATTTTTTCCCCATTACGTACAATATTCTCGTCACAAGACATAATCATATACTTTGTTTCGGACATTGTCTAGTTTCAAAAATAAACTAGAATTGCACTTTTTCAATTCATATTTCTTTCAATTATAAGCCCTTTTCTCTGAGATAGTTTTGTAAAAATATATATATTTCTTTTCCTTCCATTTCCCTTTTTGTTCTCTTGATCACCAGATGAATTTATTATCATACCCTTTTTATTGTGGATTTTATTTAATTTTCGTATTTTTTTTCTTATTTGTTCTTATTTTATTTTATTACATTCCATTTATTGTATTCTTCCTTACGATTTCCCTATTAACTATTTGTACTAACTGGGTTGCTTTTATTATATTTCAATCTTTAGATCTGTATTTTACTTTCTTTTTTCTATTATTGTATTATTTTCATGCTGTTTAGTGTCAATTTTGTTATGCTATTATTTTTTTGTAATATGTTAGTATTCAGTTCTTTAACGTTTTGTTAAATTTTCACTGCTTGTACACTTTGTGATCTGGTAGAGTGCAAGAGAAGGCTCTATGGCCTTAACTGTGCCAGTATAAATAAATAAATAATTTATTATTATTATTATTATTATTATTATTATTATTATTATTATTATTATTATTATTATTATTATTGCAGTTTGCCAGCTACATAAAACTTACAGAAATAACGCAGCAAAATATAATTTTTATATTAATTATGTTCCATAAATACAATACTTATGCAGAACGAAGATTTAGTGTCATTCTATCAGTATATCATCATATCTCAATTGAGGGATTCAAAAGCAAAGGGGTATAAGTGCACTTAAATTATTTTTTAGGAAATGTGGTTGAAAATACTTAAATTTTCGTAAATTCCGTGAAGTTTTTTATTTTAATTTTAGTGTGTGATGTGGTTAAAAGATATATCCCTTTGACACTAAAATTTTAGATGCTTTAGCTTGCCTTGGATGCACTGAACTCATGTTCTTAGAAATGTCACTTGTACCCCTTTTTTTCTGACCTCCTCAATTTTGACCAGAAATGGATATACAATATTATGTGTGCTTTAAGCCATCGATATTTTCACGTAAAATACAAATATCATGGTCGAAGTCAGTACATTTTAACGGACTCCTTGAATTTATTGTTTTCGATTCCGATTCTACACCCCTGGCCACAACTTGCTATTGGTGTTTACAGATGTAATATTCCACGATGGAATTGGCTCTTAACACGTACGATCATAACACAAAGTTCCTATTATTTCTTCTAATCTTACTGAATTCGTTAGTGATAATTTGTCTTAAGCTCCACAGCTTGGGGAGATCATACTTCGTGTTTAAATTTTCTGATATCAATCAATCAATCAATCAATCAATCCAATCGTTTATTAATGTCATGAGCAACAGTTTGTTACAATAGACATAAAATAAAATAATATTTGACATAAAATATGAAACCAGATGAATACAACAATACAAATGAAATACAATACTGGTAATAATAATAGTAGTAGTAATAATAATAATAATAATAATAATAATAATAATAATAATAATAATAATAATAATAATAATAATAATAATAACAACCAATAATAAAAATAATAAATAATGAAGAGAAAATGCAGCTTATAAATTTAGAATACATTTGCAATGGAATCAAGAAATTCACTAATATTATAGAATGGTTGGTTGATTAACCAGTTATACAAAACAGATTTAAATTGTATATAACTTGCATCATGTGCCTTTTGTGATAACTTATTAAACATAGTTATAACAATTGAACCATTTTTTGGACTTACTTAATCTAACTCTAGGTTCTGAAAGACAATAATTGAACCGGTCAGAGCAGAAGTGGTGTACGTCAAAAATGGGTAATGATGGTTGAAGTAAACATTCTGTAAAATACAGTGCAAAGTAGCAATTAATATTCAGTTTATTTAAACTATTATTAGTCAGTGGATAGCAAGAAAGCCATAGTAATTGCTACTTTGTGCTGTATTTTATAGAATTTTTACTTTAAACCTCATTATCCAATTTTGACTTACACCACTTTTGCTCTGAACGACTCAATTGTACCTTGTATTATAGTGATGAACTTCTGTTTTAGGGTGATAAGTATTAAGGTTTTTCTTAATTTTCATTAGACATTGGAATATATATAAATTTTTTAGAATGAGAATCTTGAATATGCTACGCTATTTCCCAAAATATAAATACCATATGATAATATAGTTTTGAAAAAGGCGTAATAAGAATTTATGAGGTAGAATTTTGGTATTAAAGGTTAGGCCTATATAAGTAAATTACTCTTGATAGCTTAATACTTAACAAATTAATATGTTATTCCCATGCTAGTTTAGAATTCAATACAAGTCCTAACAATTTTACCTGTGACTGAACTTCGGCGTTCGAGGTATTTTTCAAAGAAAATATTATATTTTGAGTTTTATTTAAATTTAGACTGAAACCATTTACCAAGAGCAACAAAAGATGAGCCTCCAGTGACGGAGAGTCGGTAGAACGCCGAACATCCATCTAAGATAACATTGTACATGATATCATCATGATCATCCTTAGCTCGACAACCCATCATGGGTCCTAGCTGTCCATAGGAGTTTCCGCCATTCATCCCTGTTTCTAGCAACACTCATCCAGTTTTTAACTCCAATAGTTCTGGCATCCTCCCTGATGCCATCCTCCCATCTGACCTTTGGTCTTCCTCTTCGTCTACTTCCCCCTGGTTCATATTGGAGGACTCTGATGGCTGGTCTCGAGTCCTCTAATCTCATTATATGACCAGCCCACCTCAGGCGTCCCATTTTTATAAAAGATGTTATATTGGGTTCTCTGAAGAGTTCATATAATTCATGATTATACCGGGCTCTCCATTTGTTATCTACATTGACTAGCCCAAAGATCGACCTTAAAACCTTCCGTTCAAAAATGTTTAATCTATGTATTTTTATCAATGCTGTACATGATAGTAACAACGAAAAAGTGAACGCCATAGGCGAAATTCAAACTCACGACCACAGCTACCACCCAGCGTTAAGTTGTCGGATTACCGGGGCCGATTACACACTCCACTTCGACAATTCCACTCCTGTCCAATGTGTACTGTGCAGCACTGGGTCACGACATACTCAAGTTGGGTCCTTTTCTTCAAAACTTGTCTGACTTGTCGTTTCGTAATAAATATTTGTCGTGTATTATACTTGAGCTGAGTTCAAGGTCAACATCCCATTTGATATCACTGCGCTCTCACATTTTCATTTTGTGCCACTTCTGCGTCGGTTATGGCCATAGGCAAAAAGTTCGTACCAAAACTTCAGTTGTTCAGGTCTGTTCCCCCTCGCTACAGACGATACACATAAACAACGCATAATGGCATTCTGTGGAGCTGTGTAGCCTACAGTCGTGAATATTTTGAAGAATATTCTTAATTTATATTAATACTAGTGGCTTGTGCAGCAAATGGTGCAAACTAAGTTCATTAGACGTTCAAATAAACATTTTTCAGATTTATTTTCAATGAAGAATACCAGACATTCTGAAAGTTATTTGCTTCCATAATAATGAAAGATACTCTCTCTCGAGCCAATACTGAAGAGAACCACGCATATAAATATCTACACCACACCGCCATGAAAAAGACCCAACCCCACTTGATTAATAACTACAAAAATATTTGATTTTTAATAACAGTATTATTATCTTACGTAAGTTTTATAGCTTTCAGTAACATATACTATATACTATATAGCCGCCACTCAGTAAAATATAGAAATCAAAATCTAATTTAAGTTATTCTCTACATCTACTTATATAACCCCAAAACATTTCACTTTCATGTCATCATTATAGCATTAATATGTATAATTAATGAAAAATAGTCACAGCACGGCATTAACTACAATAATATTTCATTTCTAATGGTAATAATGTCATCAAACCACTTCAAGTTTTGTAGTTTTTAATATCCAATACACAGCTGTACCCAGAAAATTACAACACCACAGAATCGAACCTGTAAATTATTTTTAGTAAGTTAAGTTTTTAATAACCAATTTAATTTGAGCTCTAAATATGTCAGCATTCTTGCAGATCATGGCCTTCGTGTAATATTGTTTACTGTAGTGTGTTTTTTGTTTTATTCTGAAATGCAACACGGCCGACTTGATGCTCGCTTCGCTTCTCCTGAATGCAATTAGCTAGTTCTCAAAACTGACGACAGATGGATTTTGGAAAATAGGAAAATTATGTAGGAAAATTGACATTTCACTGAAAACTTATTTTTCCCAAAAACTTTGGGTTCCAAGCTTCAAAATGAGGGGCCATTTATTAAAATCCGTTCAGCCGTTTTCCGTAATTTCCATTACCAGTTCAAATTATATATACTGTATATAGATTTTAGGTTCTGAACAAAGTGAGTTATTCTGTTGTAATTGTATTATTTACGTAATGTTAATATTATGCATGATTCCAAAAAAGTAAACTCATCTTTTATTAAATAACTATGCAAACAGGAGTGTGTAACACGTTTATTTTTTTCCCGATTATTCTTCGTTAAATGTTGGCGTCTCGTGCTGCTATGCATTCGGTTGCGTTACAGTCCAAGTTCAACATCGGAATTACGATACGAACTTCCTAGCTGTCATTACAATAGAAATGAAAAATGTTCTTGAAAACAATTATGGGTTTAATATTACGTGCCACATACGAGATACACTATTAGAGTCACAAAGTAGTTGTTCACCTGATGGTAGTAAGATATATTTTATAATATTCCAGATTTGCTCCAGTAGCGTCTTGTGACATAGAACGAATATTTTCAAAATACACATTTTTTTCTAAACATAAAATGGGTAATTCTTTTGATAAAATGAAAATGTTCATTGTTTTTTTGTTATAATGATGCTAGATTCATAATTGTATTTTTATAGGTATGGGTAAATTATTTTAGTTTGAGAGTTACGTACTTTATAATTACAAATTATTGCTTTTTTATATTATTCGTTTATTATTTTCTTGTTCTAAGGTTGTGATGGTTGGA
The DNA here is from genome assembly GCA_025594305.2 of Periplaneta americana. Taxonomy (NCBI): domain Eukaryota; kingdom Metazoa; phylum Arthropoda; class Insecta; order Blattodea; family Blattidae; genus Periplaneta; species Periplaneta americana. Next base: position 145,490,107 of record JAJSOF020000009.1, read on the forward strand.
GCACAAGTTTGGTTACCACCCGGCTGTACATGTTTGTCGTTCTGGTTCATTGACGTTGAGAGATGAGCCATTACATTTCAATCGAAAGAGACATAGTCCAATCTCACACAACTTAACAGTTTTGGTACAAACTTCCTAGCTCTGGTTATGACCTATTTAATTAACAGAAACAGACTTTTGGATATTTAAACCATTTGCTGAAACTTGACATCTCCAACGTTTCGAAACTGCTATACAGGTTGCATCTTTAGAGCAAATTGGTAATACTTGAAGGGTCACCTATTCTGTTACGTCTATCTGTTTCACACAACTGGACTTAGAGAATGAATGAATGAATGAATGAATGAATGAATGAATGAATGAATGAACATTTAAAAGGTAAGCCAAAACTCGCTCCTTTACATTCATTCATTCAGAAATTGAGGCTAAAAAGAAATATGTGAGCTCCAAGCCTGTTGGTCATTTATCTCATTCAAGTTTTCATCGTTCCATATGAAGGAATATTACAGAATTTTGAATTGCTTTCATTTATATAGCGTCGGCCAACCACGGGGTCAATTGAGTCACCCGAAAAAACATGAAATAAAAGTATTTCAATGTGATGTATGTAAAAGTGAAACAAATATAGGAATGATATTTTATTTGAGATAATATGACATCATATTAGTAATTCTTAGTAAACAATAGATATATGGCCAGGGTAGTAATACCCATAATGCAATCAGTATTCCAGACCTCTATGAGATCAATATGGTGGATACTCTAATGTATATGTATTTATTCACCTTGCAAATGGGTGTATACCCGGTGGCAGTATATAAAGAGAATTTATAGGGCTGGAGTTATGCTTTAACTAAGTGCACATTAATTTCAAGGAAAAATTGTTCCGGGGCCGGGTATCGATCCCGGGACCCTTCGCTTAGCGCGCGAACGCTCTACCGACTGAGCTACCCCAGGAACTATACACGACACAGTCACAATTTTTCCTTTTATATTTACACAACTCAAATGAGCTGAAGAGACGCCAGAACTCAACTATGAGTGCACAAAAATACTGTGTGACTTTAAATTGTGGCTTTCTGTTAACGTAGCTCCAGTAACGAATGTATTATACAATTCTGGCTTTCAGGTAGTAGCTCCCTGTAAAGCAGGTTTGAATAATGTCAAGGAAAAATTGTTCCGGGGCCGGGTATCGTTACTGGAGGTACGTTAACAGAAAGCCACAATTTAAAGTCACACAGTATTTGTGTGCACTCACAGTTGAGTTCTGGCGTCTTGTCAGCTCATGTGAGTTGTGTGGATATAAAAGGAAAAATTGTGACTGTGTCGTGTATAGTTCCTGGGGTAGCTCAGTCGGTAGAGCGTTCGCGCGCTAAGCGAAGGGTCCCGGGATTGATACCCGGCCCCGGAACAATTTTTCCTTGAAATTATTGAAACCTGCTTTACAGGGAGCTACTACCTGAAAGCCAGATTTGTATAAGTGCACATCAGTTTAAGTAGTAGTATATAGTAGGGTTTTATACCTAATTTATCGTTTAGAACTGAAATTAAGTTTTTTCTCTGCATTTTTAAGAACATGTAAAATCAGTTTCCGCTATAGCGGATTTAACCGGCCAATATCAACTTAATGTGTCTTCACGTGAGTGTTTCCTTCTCACGTATTTCAACACTACGACCTGTTTGACCGATGTATACTACGTCACATTCTTATGCAGGCTATAAAGCGGAATTTTGAGTCCTGAATTGTCGTTCACGGACTTCAGAAAATTGTTTTATTTCTTTGGGCGTACCAACATTAGATTTTAATAAATATATCTTAAATATTTTTTTCAGTCTAAAACTTACCATTTTTTAAAACATATCAATTAAATGTAGGTATTTATTAATGAACGCTTTCGTCTTTTTTTGGCACCATCAGATTTGTAGAAGCAATATCTATTACATAATAATGGTGAGTGTGTGTAATTGCATAACAATGATGTAAACATAATATATTAAGTGACTATATCACAATAAATATAAGTGGATATTAACATTGCCAAATATAAATATAACTTATTTATAGTAATAGGTGAGTATGAGAATGTTCGGTGGGAAGGAATGAATAATATTGAGGAGTATTGTGATCGTGTGTCTAGATTATGATGGGTGGATAAATTTTGAAAACGGGAGACGAGATAGACAGGAGTGGAGAAATTCAATAGGCTATACCAGCGATGTCAATTGATGCCCATAGGAGCAAGCGCGCGCTTTAGAGCCCAGGAGAGCCTGAGCGCTTTACAGCGGAAAGGAAAGAGACAGACGAAAGAGGTGGTATGTGCCGCTTGGTCGAGCTATATTCAGGGATGGCCAGCACTGATCCAATAGACAAAGGGAAGAGAACTTATTAAAACTGTATCCATGGTAATTTTCTATTTGCTTGAGAAGTATAAGTGCATTATAAGAATGTAAGTTTTAATTTTAATGCTCATTTTTCACAAGTTTGATTTTTTTATTCAAAAGAAATATTTTCTCAACTTTTCGTAAAGAAAAGTGAAATTTTCAGGTATAGGCCTATTTATTTAGTAGCCTTACAGAATGTTTTCGTAAATCTAATATACCATATATACGTATTACTGAAGAGAGTGTATTGAAAATTTTGAAAATATTCGCATGGAAAGTGTTTGTAAGAAAATTAATTAACAAAGCAACTACTGTTACATCATAAGCAAAAGATACGTGCCCGTGTGTTGTAAAAATGTCAGCTCTATAGTTTCAGCAGATTTCGAGAAAATAGTTTAATATTCTGATGATAGAAAGTTGCTCACAAATATCTCCTTAAAAGCATAATGCGATAAGAGTTTTGTTATGTAATATTAGTTACACCTAAAACAGATACAGTACCTAGTTAACTTGGCTTTGTACTGTAATATTGTTTTGATTAGTTTATTGATTACTTTTGTAAGGCTAAAGATACCATCAATATAAATTCCAACTTATCATGTCATACTCAATCTCTTTCTTTGGAATTTCACTTTCTTCATGAATGATGTGTTTCATCCACTTAATACAGTATAATATTATACTACTATGGAATTTAAGTGAATATTCCTTCTTAATTCTCTATTATGTTATTAAGATTTAAAACACAAGTGAAATATTAAGAAATCAGTGTTAGTACTTTTGTTTTACAGTCAATATAGATAATATTAAACAGAAAGAAGCCATATAAAAATAACGACATAAAATTTCACGTTCCGTTTGAAGTTTGTGCACCACTGTTTTCTTAATCCAACAGGCTGCTTATTCATATACACAACCCTTCCTCTTTCCATACTTAGCGCTTGCTGCCCGCGCACGACGTCAAGATCAGAAAAATGCGCTTGCTTTGAAATCACTGTCCTAGACGGAGCCAGGGCAACAAAAATTATGAAATATTCGTAGCTACTAGCAAGGTACACGTGACAATGACAACTTTTTTTTTATAGGTAACCGAGAATTTTTAGTTTCAGGCATTGGCAGAAATACGTACAGGTATATTCATGGCATACATTTCAGAGAATAACTGTAACTAATACACATGGACTCGTACTGCGAGAGTCCATTGGTTTCGCGGTTGATTCTATGAAAATAACATAAAAGAGAGAGATGATAGAACGTCAATTTTCGACGCAGTGGAGTTCTCTCACAACTGAATTACCAGCAGGAACACAGACCGTGCATGGGAACACAAACCGGTAATCCAAGAAATGTATTTAAACTTTGTTACTGATATATAGCATTTTACACAACTCTTATAATCTATAGAAGCAATCTACAGAGGCGAAGCCTTAGGGTATGAGTCTTGTTCTAACCCCTATATTCATGTTGTGGTAAGCGAAGTGAGTGCTCCATGTTGACCATGTGATTAGCGAATCCCTCGACTTCACAGTGTTGTTTCGGGTGAGAACGAAACGCTCAAGAGAGTTATTATTTTTAAGTTATTATTTATCATTATTTGTGTGTGTTTGGATAGTTGAGTCCGTGTTTATTTGGTATAGTTCATGTATTTAGTTAGTACAATTTTTGTGTTTAATTGTATAGTTTTTTTGTGTTTAGATTAGATAGTTTGTGTGTTTAGACTGTATAATTTAAGTGTGCAGTTTGTATAGCTCTTCTGTGCTAAGACTGTAATTTAGGTGTTCAATTTGTATGGGTTTTGTGTGTTTACTTTGTGTGTGAGTTAAGACTGTGTAATTATAAAATTTGTTGTGTGTTTCGTGTGGATAGTTGTGTGTTCAGACTATAATTTATTTCTTCAGTTTGTATAATTTGTGTGTTTGGTCTGTATAGTTTTTCGTGTTTAGCTTATGTAGCTTGCTTGTGTGTTTAGTTTGTAAGTATAGTGTAAGCTCTCTTGGACTGGCTCCCCAAGTGTAGTAGACCTTCAGCTCACTTATACTCCTGTAGGAGGCCGTTACCCTTATGGGATTTCAGGCTTTTCATATTTCATATATTTATCATTACTATTGTTAGTATTATTATTATTATTATTATTATTATTATTATTATTATTATTATTATTATTGAATATTTTGATCTTCCTATATAAGCACAGGTCCTCAGCCACGACCTAAGAGTTTATGCCATCTACATACAGTGGAAGCTCGTAAGTTCGACAGAAAACAAGTTCAACATTCTATAGTACGACTGCTTACGTAGGAGAATTAGACACGCCCCTATACGAGCACTAAGAAATGGGTTTGCCATTTGAATGGGATTGGTTGTGTCTTGTTGTGTTCTGTTAAAGAAGAACAGAATATTTTATTGATTAGGACATCCATATTTAATCACTGATTTTAAATTAATGAACTCTTTCTTTTTCATTTTGAGAATTTTGCCTTCTATGAGACGGAACTGTCGAAAACCACTGTGGTACTAGAAGAGCATACACAAGTCTCGGAGCGGGCAAAAATGCAAGTAGAGTACTGTATTCGTTGTTGGATACTTACTTACTGGCTTTTAAGGAAACTGGAGGTTCATTGTCGTCCTCACATAAGCCCGCCATTGGTCCCTATCCTGAGCAAGATTAATCCAGTCTCTATCATCATATCCCACCTCCCTCAAATCCATTTTAATATATTCCATCTACGTCTCGGCCTCCCTAAAGATCTTTTTCCCTCCGGCCTCCAACTAATACTCTATATGCATTTCTAGATTCGCCCATACGTGCTACATGCCCTGCCCATCTCAAACGTTTGGATTTCATATTCATAATTATGTCGGGTGAAGAATATAATGCGTGCAGTTCTGTGTTGTGTAACTTCATCCCTCTTAGCCCCAAATATTTTCCTAAGCACCTTATTCTCAAACACCCGTAACCTATGTTCCTCTCTCACAGTGAAGTCCAAGTTTCACAACCATAAAAAAACAACCGGTAATATAACTGTTTTATAAATTCTAACTTTCAGATTTTTTGACAGCAGACTGGATGATAAAAGCTTCTCAACCGAATAATAACAGGCATTTCCCATATTTATTCTGTGTTTAATTTCCTCCCGAGTTCATTTATATTTGTTACTGTTGCTTCAAGATATTTGAACTTCTCCACCTATTCCATTTCGTACAATATTCTGGTCACGAGACATAATCATATACTTTGTCTTTTCGGGATTTACTTCCAAATCTATCTCTTAACTTGCTTCCAGTAAAATTCCCGTGTTTTCCCTAATCGTTTATGGATTTTCTCCTAACATATTCACGTCATCCGTATAGACAAGCAGCTGATATAACCCGTTCAATTCCAAACCCTCTCTGTTATTCTGAACTTTCCTAATGGCATACTCTAGAGCAAAGTTAAAAAGTAAAGGTGATAGTGCATCTCCTTGCTTTAGCCCGCAGTGAATTGGAAACGCATCTGATAGAAACTGACCTATACCGCAGAAAAGGGTAAAGTCGATCAAAATTTTGCAATTTTTTAATATTATTGTGGTTATGCAATGGAGCAAAATTCCTCAGAAAATAGCATTTTGTCTTCATACCCTTCACTTATGAAGACACATTACAAGAATTGTATTACAGTCTATAAAAAACTGTTTTTTTATTTGACTTGTGATCGAAGTTACCTGCTTAAATAGGGTAAAGTCGATCACCATTGAATTTTTAGTTTAAGATCAATTTAAAAATATTGTGGAGTAAAGTCGATCACTGTTAATGTTTTTAAAAAACAAATTAAGTGTATTACATATATTTTATTTGTCATAAAGGGTGTAAAAACAATAATTTTCAATATATGCCTATAGCATTCTATAGTGTATCTTTTGTTACTGTGATCATACTATTCGATACAATCAGGCCTATAGGTCTCCACTGTACAATCGTGACTATGATTGCCAACTTATAAAACATAAAACCACATTTTAATACTTCACATGCCAACAAACAAAGATTTAAGAATTCAAAATTTACATTGAAATACCACCTTTCAATTATAATCTAAAATGCAATTCAGCATTGCTTAGGCTTATATCAGATGTTATTTGAAATCTTTCCCTCCTCATGTCACTTTAGAAACTACGTTGTTCCCATAGTCAGGTACAGAGGGTGTACAAAATATGTTACTTTGGCAGTGCTTCCCTTACGCAAGAAATTCACCATAATTTCGTCTTCCTCTTTCCCCACTATCCCATCAATATAAGCTATACTATGGCACTTTTCTGTTTATAAGTGTTAGTTGGAGGTATTTCGGTGAACAATTTATTCTTCCTGCTGGTCCTATCTGTTTCGAGTAGGTAGATGGCATGATCGACTTAACCCTACAAAGGTACAAGTTTTCTTAAAATAATGTTTTAATATTAACATTTACGAACTGCAAAACTATTATTTCAGAATACAATTTCAACGAAAAGTACTTATGTATACTTCCTGTCTCCTTTCACTGCTGACTATAATAAAATTTAGAGTTTGTAAGACTTTGTTTTCATTTAAGAGAAAAAGTTGAAAATAACAATTTTCACTTCAACGGTAATTACAAATGTATTCTTCATCTTACGATGTTTGGTGACGTAATTACACAGTGTTCCAATTGTCGGCATGCGCAGAGTTTTTGTTGTCCCTCTCGCTTACATTTGCAATGTCAGACAATGAAGTGAGCATAACAAAATTTTAACAAGTAACTGAAAAATATATAATTTATCAATAAAAATCACAAATGATCGATTTTACACCCACTGATTGACTTTACCCACTTCTACGGTATCATACTGGGTGTTCAGTTCAAAATGTGTCTTGGCTCGCTGTATGCCGTCATGTGACTAGCTGATGAGCCTAGAGAATTCAATCTTCCTACACTTCCGCAGCTCAGGTGTATAATCTAAGAGGCAGAGAAGTTGGCTAGCAAGTACGGCGTTCATTCTGAAGAGTACGTGCCGATACGTACGGTAACGCCGGTAGTGGCAGGAATGTGAACTGTTTGGAAATACGTACTGTCGGGATATGGGGAGAGGGTTAAGACGATTACTTACGTATTTGTTGACATTAACTTCGACGGTCAACATGGACACGGAGCATTTGATTTGTGTTGTGGAATGTTACCGTACGCAACCGATGATAACAAATACACTGCGTACGACTTGCCGGCGCAAAACACAGTTCGAAAGAGGTTATGGTAGCACACAGACCGTACAGACCGCCATCTGTTGCTACGACGTTCAAGTTATACCGTACACGTTCTCAAGTTCAGATTGAAGAACGCCTTAAATAATAGGCAACTTCTAACATATAAACTGAAACTCGCTTCAAATCGGTGACCCAACAACAGTGACGTCATGACACACTTTGAAATGAACACCCAGTATATTTATCCTATTTTGACATTCATATATAAGCACAGTTCCTCAGCCACGATTTAAGAGTTTATGCCGATCTACATATTTAATGATTAAACTTAGTGGTCTGAACATACCGAAACGTAACGACTTTTAAGAGCCAGAGAATAAAATTCGTTAATGCATTTGATTAGAGTTACAGTACTATGAATATCAATAAAATATTTTAACGAGCGCTTAACTTAGTATTTAAAACACGTTCAACTGAAAACTTACCTCCACTAAAACAGTGCGAAAGACGTTATCAATCCCAGCTTCGTGAGCTACACAAATCCACCATCCAGCGCCATTAAACGCATTCAGACTTAATCACTGCATTAAATTCCAAACCGCTGCCAGTCAGTAACGCAAGGCTAGGCTGAGCCAAGTTGGCTGTCGTCAAAACTCCGGGTGAACTTCGTGTCATGCTTTTAATCCCTCGACATACGCGGCGGACACAAAATCGCCCGTGGAATGGAATGGAATGGAATGGAAGCGTGCTGCTTTGCACAGACGGACTGTACTCGCTCGCAGCTCGACAGAGGGATGGATGCCCACTAAGCAGAAAATCAAGTCTTTATCTCTGCTCTCTGTCCCATTTCCTTTCTGCTATGGCACAGTAACTGCGTTGATAAAGTGCTTTGAAGCCTGCTACATGTCAAGGTTGCATCTGAATTACTATCGTGAAAAATAATATTTAATAATTTTCAATTATTTCTTACAGTCACGTGAGTACACGCTCTCTGAACTACACCGGAGTTAAAATATAAGCGTTATTTAAATTTAAAGTGAAATCCTTCGTTAAAATTATCTTTACTATTACTACCACTACCACCAACACAATTTATTATTATCATTATTATATTATTATATTATTATTAATTATTATTATTATTATTTCTTACACTCACATGAGTACAGATCCTCCGATGTATACCAGAATTAAAAAATAAGCGTTATTTAAATTTAAAGTGAAATCCTTCGTTAAAATTATCTTTACTACTATCACCACTACGACAATTTATTATTATTATTATTATTATTATTATTATTATTATTATTATTATTTACACTCACATGAGTACAGATCCTCCGATGTATACCAGAATTAAAAATAAGCGTTATTTAAATTTAAAGTGAAATCCTTCGTTAAAATTATCTTTACTATTACTACCACTACCACCAACACAATTTATTATTATTATTATTATTATTATTATTATATTATTATATTGTTTATTATTATTATTATTATTATTATTATTATTATTATTATTATTATTATTATTATTATTTCTTACACTCACATGAGTACAGATCCTCCGATGTATACCAGAATTAAAAAATAAGCGTTATTTAAATTTAAAGTGAAATCCTTCGTTAAAATTATCTTTACCACCACCACCACGACAATTTATTATTATAATTATTTTTCTTACACTCATATGAGTACAGATCCTCTGATCTATACCAGAATTAAAAAAATAAGCGTTATTTAAATATAACATGAAATCCTTTGTTAAAATTATCTTTACTAGTATCACCACTACGACAATTTATTATTATTATTATTATTATTATTATTACTATTATTTCTTACACTCACATGAGTACAGATCCTCCGATGTATACCAGAATTAAAAATAAGCGTTATTTAAATATAACATGAAATCCTTTGTTAAAATTATCTTTACTACTATCACCACTACGACAATTTATTATTATTATTATTATTATTATTATTATTATTATTATTATTATTATTTCTTACACTCACATGAGTACAGATCCTCCAATGTATACCAGAATTAAAAAATAAGCGTTATTTAAATTTAAAGTGAAATCCTTCGTTAAAATTATCTTTACCACCACCACCACCACGACAATTTATTATTATAATTATTTTTTATTACACTCATATGAGTACAGATCCTCTGATCTATACCAGAATTAAAAAAATAAGCGTTACTTAAATATAACATGAAATCCTTTGTTAAAATTATCTTTACTACTATCACCACTACGACAATTTATTATTATTATTATTATTATTATTATTATTATTATTATTATTATTATTAAATAAAATATTAAAAGATTTTAGGATGGAAATTTCAGCACAACAATCAAAATTAATGGCATTTTTAGGGGAAGACCCAGTCAGAAGTAAGATAACACACAATAACCAATGCCTCGAACAAGTACAAAATATCAATTATCTGGGTTGTGAAATATTTTATCAAAATGAAAAAGATGTGAACAAGAAAATTACCAAATTTACACAAATTCTAGGAATAATAAACAATACATTAAAAGCTAAATTAATACAAAAATCTACAAGAATAAAAATATATAATACACTAGCATTACCCTCCCTTTTATATGGAAGCGAGATTTGGACATTAAAGAAAAAAAGACATGAACAGAATCAAAGCAACGGAAATGAAATTTTTCAGGGGGACAGCAGGATATACTCTTTTAGACCGAAAAAGGAATGAAGAAATTTTAGAACAATTAGAAGTAGAGTCAGTAGAAGAAAAAAATCAGCAGATACAAATTAAATTGGCTAAATCATGTAAGAAGAACGGAAAATTCAAGAATCCCAAAAATTATGATGTAGTATAAACCTAGAGGACATCCTCGACCAGGAAGACCTTTTAGAAGACTGCTAGATGGGGCCGAAACTGGTCTACAGAGGCCTAATTCGTGAAGGATGATGATGATGATGATTATTATTATTATTATTATTATTATTATTATTATTATTATTATTATTATTATTATTATTATTATTTACACTGACATGAGTACAGATCCTCTGATGTATACCAGAATTAAAAATGGGCGTTATTTAAATTTAACGTGAAATCCTTCGTTAAAATTATCTTTGCCACCACCACCACCACCACCACCACCACCACCACCACCACAATTGCTATTATTTAAATTTAACGTGAAATTTTTCGTTAAAATCACCATCACCACCACCAACTAATAAATACTGTATTTGTTCGAAACATGTTAAATATCAGCTATTGATGTTACGGAAATGAGTGTCTGCTAGTCGGAAAGGAAAAACTTCAATGACCATGACCATAAATATTTCATTGTGTGTTTGTAGGCAGCTCATAAATAATTGGTGTCCATATTCAACGAGTAGACTAGGCGTGCAGTGTAGTTATATGTACGATGCTTGTACAGAAATGCATAATGTAGAAAAATCCAAGTAAGTCATACGGATACATGTATCGTGCAAACTTATGTTTAGTATACTTAATCGTTTCATCAGTCTCAACTGCACGGTAAGACTACATTCTTTTTTGTTTGTAATTTATTGTATTATTTACTATAAAAACGATTCTTACTAACAATCTATGAAAATGTTTGTAGTTTACAACTAGTTATTACAAGAAGGTTGTGAATTTTTTAGATTGTTGAAACACAAGCGCTGTATACAACACATGTAACTTACACAGGAGAACAGTTGCGATGTTCTTTTTTTTTTTTTCCTAATAGTAATACCAATCGTATTTCACTACGGTTTAACTTAACCGGGACTCTGTAATACGGCACGTTGAGTTAAGGTCTATGTACACCTTTACATACAAAAAATTTTTGTTTTGCATAATTTTGCTCTGTAAAATTTTTATACAATTGAGAATGGTACCAGAAAGAGAATGAAGTGAATAAATCCCTTGAAATTATGTCTAAATTGTTTATAAAAATTGTTTTGTTTATAATTTTGACATACAACTTGAAACATGATAGCTCGTGCAGTTTTTAAGATAGAGCCACATTTTTTTCACTGCTTTATAGCTAAAACTATTCTTTAGTGCCTGACATAGAGCTATTTTTATTTTCATTTACATTAATTAAATATTACCATATATGTAACTTATACTAATATTTTATTTTGCATATATCATGTAAAAAATCCATACATAATTAACTACATTAATGTTATTTTACTCATTGTCAGGCACTAGGGGACATTTCAAGCTTCAAAATGACACCAATATCTTCTTGGTATCACCATATTTGACTGAGATATCATGTTTAAAAGAATTAAATATTCTAAAATTACTATTTACAGGAAATGAGCCACAAACTTTCAGAGCCTAGAAGACTGCATCATCATGTCACCCCTTAAGCAGCTTCATGTCGGTCCTGTTTCAGCTTCTTTCTGCCTCTCAAATACCTCCTCCTTGTTTTAACTTCAGGTGTTGAATGTTTTTTTGGCATTTTTGTCCTTATTTTCCATTGATGCAACAAAACCTACGATGGTGCTTGTTCCAGGATTTATGCTCATCCTCCTCAGAATATTAATTTCTCCTTTTGGACTCTTATTAAAATGACGTACAACATCATTGACACGCAAATTTACAGTTTTATGACTAACAGTAAAAGAGTATAAATTACTTCATTATGTAAAAACGTGTTTTCAATCTAATGATCATGCCTTGATATATAACTTATGCATCTGTTTTGGGACTAGAAATAAGTTTATTTTACAAGCAATGCTGGACGAGGGGATTGACTGCTGCGAGGATCACTCCAAAAGTAATCCACAGTATTTATTTAAAAATTACATTTTTATCCTACAGCTTTGCTATTTTCATAGAATGTACCGTAGATACATCCTTCAGGAACAATACGTCACTTTTCCACATAATCCCCGCACCTTTCAACTGCCTTACGCCACCTTGGAATGAGGGCCTGTATACCTGCACGATAAAAGTCTGAACCAACAAGTCTGAGCTACTCTCTGGCGCCACTCACAGGAACGATTTAAATTAAATTTGAATACAAGGGGGAAGGATGTATCTATGACCTCCATAAATTGCAAAGGTTTAGAATAAAAATAAATTTTAAAAAATGTTGTGCATTACTTTTGGAGTGATCTTCGTAGAAGTGACCGTGGCTGATGACGCAGAATTTTTGGAAATGAGACTTATCTGAAAAACCATAAGGCATGAATCGAAAATTCTTATATCAAATTAAAGGGGAGAAAATTCTCTATTAAAATAGTTATATTTTGAAAATTCTAATTTTTAATCATTTTTTGCGTTTTGTGGGTGTACATATACCTTAAACGCATGGTTAGGTTTAACATAATCTCTAGATTAAGCGTATTTATAAAACCAGACCTAAGTGTACGTACCTAACCTGAGTTCAGCTCACGTAAAAGCCAAGCCAAGTCTTTAGTGTGACTCACTTCTGAAGTAAAATGAACACGAAGGTCACCTGCTGTGTACTTAAGACACTTAAAAATATTCTGTTCATAATTGAAATGGCTGGCGAAAACACTGGCTAACCATTTCTCACTCTACCAGTTCTCTGCTTAGGGACAGATGTCACCGAGGACAACGTCCAGATGTCTCGTACTCCTAAGATTTCTAACGGAGAAGCTATTAAAAATAAATTCTTAGGCTGAACACAAGCCGTCAACAGGCTACAGAATAACAGGACCTGAATTATCAAGAAGCCCTAAGCTGATGAATAACTACCACAAAATTCGTATCAATGTGACCTGCCAGGCTAACTTTCTCAGGAACACGGAAAACCCTGCGTGGCAAATGTGATAATGTCTGATAATGTGCTATAAGTGAAGCGCTAGTCCTTGCAATGAAGGCAGCACGAAAGCTCAACGTGTCTGGTCTTAGAGACTCATGCGACTAGATCGATATAACCCGGCACACAAAAATAATAGGCAAATAGCGTGTTAATCTGTGGTAAGATCTGTTGACCCGCGGACTTTGTAGAAATTTGACTACTACGCTTCGTGTACAAAATCCAGATATAATACTTAAACGGAAGGTTGCTCTGTATAAATCCTAAAATTATTGCCAAGCCTCTGCAGTCTACTTCACTACAGCAAACCGTTCTTTGAACATGGCTGCACACAAAAGGCAATCGCCACTTCTCTTATGGTAGTAGCCTTGTAGGTTTTCTGATGGCGAGTGCATATGAGAGCGACAATTAATGTCCAAGATGAAGAAAACTTAAAGAATAAATTAAAAAAAAAAGTCATGAAACCTATATAATTATTTTTATGCTCGACCATGCCGAAATGTAGTAATTATACACCTGGTAGCAGCCCTTTAATGGACCTCATTAAACTACACCTATTCATTAAAGTTCAGGTTTTCCACCAATCAGAAAGCAATATGAAAACGCAAGTATCGATTATTCTCGGATAATGCAATCGAAAGACAACTAGCGAAACGTCACGGAGGCTGGAAATCCAATACTGTCGCAGAAGGTTATGTTCTGTTACTATAATAATTAGCGTTAATTGTAAATAATATTCAAATAAATTCAATTTGTCATCTCGTTTTTCAATGTCTAAATCAATTTCCAGGTTATATCAAGATTAATGTTCATTTTACTCTCTAGATTATATCAAGATCAATGATATTTGTTCCTCAGAAAAAATCAATACTTTCGCGTCTGCGCACATCTCACAATTTACGAGATTGCACAAGGTCACTTCCGCTCCCCAGTCAGATAAAAATAATATGAATACTTATGAATAATTTAAAAGTTATAAATATGGTCGTGCATAAAAAGTCGTATGAAACTTGCCTATAATGGTAATTAAGACGCTCGTATGAAAATTATGAAACTCGCTTGAACTCGTTTCAGAAACATACTCGCGTCTTAATTACTACCATTATAGGCTCTTGCATAATGTACCATTATTCAACGACTAACTTTAACCATATAGGCCCACCTTATTTAGCATCCATGCCAAATGGATCATTCCATGCAAAAAAAGTATGTTTTTGAACCATGATGTCTCAAAAGTAAAAAATATTGTAGTAGGTTATTTTGTATGTTCTAAATATGAATTTGAAGCAATACTATATTTATATCTTTCATAGTTTGGCAGCAATCAGAATTTAAAATATTGGTTTAACAAAGAACACGGTTTCATTCATTGAAGTTTTATTCCTATGTAAAGGAAAATGGAAAAGTGATTTCAATGCAATTCGAAAAAGAGAGAGCCTTGTTTATAAATGCCCTTAAAAATACATATATGATTTTTAAATAGTAACCACCGTAAAATAATTAAAAAAAATATAGATCACAAAATGCAATTCATTTTTACAGACGAAAAAAACATGTGTTTAATTCTTTAGGGTATATTGATTCCACTGTGAAAATTTCAGAATGCTGACTTAAATATCATGTCAGTTTTTAATAAAAATAACTCAGCAGAACAAAGGAACTCAGCAGGTAGGCTCTCCCATCGTACGAATGTTGCGCGATCAAGGTCAGGGAGATCGACGTTTGAGATTACTCATCGTTACGAAGTCTCGCGAACGCTGCGACGGCCACACATAGCAAGCGATTTTCAACCGTCAGAACAAAAATTACTAATTTTATTAATTTAATTATTCGCAGGTTTTTTAGATAAACTCATAAAACTTGGGAGATGGATTAGAAATAAGATTTTCTTTAATACGAATGAAATTCGCATGAATTTAATTTATTGCATTCGAATATAAAACTATTTATTTTTTTCAATGAGATGTTTTATGAGCATGCCATAATATTATTTGAATTAGTCTTTAAGGTATCAAAATATGGTTATTCAAGTTTACAATGACGTTTGTTTAGTTTCGATGACACTTCATATAGGGTGTCTACAATATTTTAAATGATGGATAACGTGTAACTGCCACCCATTTTCAGTCATCCGTATGACTAAAATATTAATGATATGGCGGTCATAGTTGGCAGTTTAATTTATTTTCATAATAACACTATTATATTAAAAACTCAAAAAAAAATCATGACACCGCTGGCATATTCTTAAAATTTTGTATGGAATCACCCAAATACTATAAACGAAGCATTTCTTTTACATTCGTTAATCTTATTTTGAAGATAGCCCTAAAAAATTTCCTGAAATGGGGCGGATCTACAGTTTTCGGGTGCGAGAAAGCGATTTGACTAGATCTCGACTTTGGGAGAACTCACTTAGGGGTTTAAATAACCAAATTTAGTGGGTTAAATAACCAGATAGCTTTCGATTGCGTTGACTACAAATTTAATTTTATCTACATTAGAATTCTATAGTATTCGAGGGAATACACGGAATATCTTTAGAATATATCTTCATAGCAGAAGGCATATATTGCAATACGTGATAATTGGTCTAGTCTCACCTGTACACATTATGGAGTTCCACAAGGTTCAATAATAGGCTCACTACTATTTTTAATATAAATTAATGACCTTCCTAAATTTATTTAAGTTATTAAATACCTAGGTATATATTTAAGTAACAAACTGGGTTGGGAGGAACAAGTCACTAATACCACAAGGAACGCTTGGAAAGCACTACATTCCTCTATGCGTATTCTGAAGAAATCTAACCGAAGATCAAAAGAATTAGCGTACAAAACCCTTGTTCACCCAATTACGGAATATGGAGCAGTAGGTTGGGATCCGTACAGACAAAACCAAATCGATTCAATAGAAAAGGTCCAACGCAAGGCAGCAAAATATGTCAAAATGGGAAAGGGACATGGTGAAGAGATAGTGAAAGACTTAGGCTGGGAATCTCTCAAATCAAGGCGACGAAAAACCAGACTCACCGCATTGTTTAAGGCACAAATGGGACACAAAGCATGGACCGACATCAATGCTAGATTTTATTAGGAAGTTTAAATGTAGAAAACAAAGAACAGAGGTGGCAAAATTTTCCTTTGTTAACCGTACAATAGTAGACTGGAACAGCTTACCTGCGGCAATCTTTCAGGGTGGTCCTCTCAAAATCAATACATTTAAGGAAAGGTTGACAAGATTAGACTGAAAATGTAATTGTAGGGCAGTGTAATTATCTAAGTTGTATCATGTAATTAACTAAGTTGATATGTAATTAATTAAGATGATCTGTAATTTAGTTGATATGTAATTAAATTAAGGTGATATGTAATGAATTAAGATGATATGTAATTAAGTTGATTTGTAATTAATTAAGGTGATATGTAATTACTTAAATTGGTGATAGTTGGGTGAAATAGAAGTACTTATAAGTTAGGTTTACTTTTGCTTAGGTTTATTTTATTTTTTTCCTTTTATTACTGTAATTATTGTATAACTGTATTGGTATTATTGTAGCCCTATATTATATATCACTGCCACCGGGTTTATACCCAATTGTAGTGTTAATAAATAAATACATACATACATACATACATACATACATACATATACATACATACATACATACATACATACATACATACATACATACATACATACATACATACATACATACATACATACATACATACATACATACATACATACATACATACATACATGCCAATGACACTGCTTTCCTATGCTCTAGCTCTGCTCTGAATGAATTACATGCTCTCACCAACGATCTTCTATCTTAGATGATGACTCTATGGCTTGAATCTGATGATAACATTTAACGTGTCAGAATTCAGGAATAACTTTGTTATTGAAAGAATCTCGATCTCGCCATCAGAAAACCTACAAATTGTGTCTCATCTGATTTATTTGCAATATCACAGTAGATCGTGTTCCTTAAATTGAAGACCTCCCTCAAAGAAGGTTGTATATCATATACTTTATCATATGACATACAACGTTCTTTGAGGGAGGTCTTCAATTATTGATTCTTATCTTTCCTGAGCCATTCATTTGGCGAAGTACTTAATATTACAAAACAATTCATAGCTAAGAAAATATATGATTAACAAGCATACAAACAACAATGCACAAACACTGGTAGCTTTCCACAGAACACTAAGAAAAATATGGTACCTCCAGTACGAACTATCTAATCAGAAAATGGCATTGTAACTTCTGGTCGCTACTAGTGGCCTGCTTCAAAACAATGCTCACGCGTACATTCGATTGCCTCTTGGGCTTCCCCAACAGTAAAAAAATAAATGATGTTTTTTTAACGACGCTCGCAAATTCCGTGGTTATATAAACGTCGCTGGTGTGCCGGAATTTTGTCCCGCAGGAGTTCTTTTACATGCCAGTAAATCTACTGACATGAGCCGGTAGCATTTAAGCACACTTATATGCCATCGGCCTGGGCCGAGACTCGAACCCGCAACCTCGGGCACAGAAGGCAAGCACTCTAACAATTTCGCCACCCAGGCCGATTACAGGTAATCACATGGCGAATCCTCGGATTCATCTCGCCAAATTCCATCTCGTTATCACTAATTCCACTGATTCTAAGGCCCGGTTTTATAAATACGGTTAAGCTAAAGATTATGTTAAACCTAAGTTAAACTTAACCATGAGTTTAACTCAACGTGCCGTATTACAGAGTCTCGGTTAAGTTAAACCATAGTGGAATACGATTGGTATTACTGCTAGGAAAGAAAAGAAAAACACCGCAACTGTTTAATTATATTATTAATTTAAAATAGCCGACGCTAGTGGAGAATCTTCATTAAGAAACATCTTTGTTCTTCGATATCAGAGAGAGTATCATAAAAAAAACCTAAAGGGGACCAATACCGCGTACTTCAGTATGCTTGTCAGACTTAACCTCAAATAGTTTCTTAACGCTGGCTACCAACGTTATACTCCCAAACACAATGCAGCCAAACTAAACCTTGCATGACCATCCGCAACGTAGCTCCATACAGAATCAACTGAGTAATGAAGTAATAATATTAGAGTGCGTATTTTATGTGTTGTCTAGAATATTTATGAAACAGAATTCAGTCAAACAATAAAATTATTTTTACCAGTCTAGTAAAATTAGGTAATAATTATTAGTGTGTTTATAAATCAGGCCCCATAGTAAATCTTATCAGGAGACTGTCTGCCACACACAGTACAATGCGCAATAGGTTTATAGTAGATTTACATCGTTTTCAGTATGTCTACTACCAGAGGAAAAATAGCGCAGCGCAACTAGTAACTGATGCAGAGATTCAACAGAATGTTTTCAAAAATAAAAAAGAAATCATTTAACTTTTCAAATAATCTTTAAATTCAAACCCTAAAACATATTTTTGCACTTTCTCATTTTTCTGTTGCATGTTGTACCCGAGTTTCAATTTTTCGAAACAAGGTAAGCCTAATTCTGAAGGTTAGGACTCTCTGCTTCGATAACCTCAATCTGTTTATGTATATTTCAAAGTGGCACACACTATTTCAAAAAATTCTTGGCCGCCGTAGTCGTTTAGTAATATTGATCACTCACATATCGTCACTCATAAGTTCTTGGAAAACATCTGTAATATCCATGTGTATTGCGGGAACCGCCATCTTGCACTGTTGAGTCTTGAACTGCAGTATAAACGGCAGAGAACTGCCGATCAAGTTTTAAACTCAAATTAACTCAATATTAACTGGTAGTTAAGGTTTATAATACAAAGCAGAACAAAAAACTTCAGTTTAAACTGAACGTAAGGTTTAAACGGCGCTTATAATACCGGCCCTAAATAAGCTACAAGTTGATAAAATGCAGTAAAAAATACGACGTTTAAAATGAACTGTAGTTATTTACAATCCCTCGTTTTATAACAATTTTCGACGGGTTGACGTTTACATGTATTATTTGTTTATAGCCGCCGCAACATAACTAAGCCCACAAATTTTCCACTTAATAAGCTCTCGGGACACATACACGAAAAACAAATATACATTGTGATAGTGTGTTGTGATCATTACATTGTAATGTGCCTTTGGGTCTGTGTATTCTATAGTACTTGATGGTAGCTAGGAGAACAACGCTATTGTGATGTTATTGTGTACAAACAATGAAAACAATACGCAGAATTTGTCATACGTAGTGGTTCTGCTTAGAGGGACATGTCCGATCGTGATGAAAACAAAAGTGTGTTTGTTCTAAACAGATAGGCTTATTTGTGTGCTATAAAGCTTCACCTTTTTGTTAAAAAAATACTGTTCAATGAAGGAAATGATGTAAGCTAACATTTCGATGGCTGAGAACCAGACTGTTCTAAGTCCAACTTTTTGTAAGAAAGAAATCTGTGTTTCATTTTGTTCCAGTTCTTGTCTGCATATACTAGGGTTGGATAAAAAGTAATAGCAACAGTTCGATATTTCTGACATGGCTTTATTCACAGGGGTACAACATTTACGTACCTTCTATATAGTCGCCCCCCTTATTTATTACCTTTTGCCAAATGTTTGGAAGGCGTCGTACACCACCAGCGCGTCCATCTTTGTTGATGTTCCGTATTGACCGCCCTAAAGCACGGATAAGTTCATCTGTGGTATTGTAACGGGTCCTCGCTGTGGTTCTTTCACTTTGGTGAAAAGATCGTAATCGCATGGATCATATCGGGTGAGTACGGTGGATGTTCCAGTAGTCCGCGTTTTCCGTCAGCCTTGGAGGTACAGCGTGGTGTAGTATTACCCCATCAATTTCATACGCCACAATGAACATCTCCTTCACAGAACTTTTGGTAGGGCGCACTTTCTTTGGACGAGGAGAACCGGGATGCTTCCATTCATTTGATTGGCGTTTCAAGTTTGGTTCATACGAGCGAGTCCAGGTTTCGTCCATAGCGACGATTCGTCCAAGAAAGTCGTCACCTTCCCTTTGGTACCGGTGCAACAAGACCTTCCCGGAACGCTTTAACCCATCGTGCAACTGTGCGATATGGCAACGCTGCACCACATGCTTCACGCAGTCCCTGAAAACATTCGTGTGCACTATGACCTCGTGACATTTCAATTTTGATCCAGGAACGTTGCTCTAGTTTTGTAAGGATGGTCTTAGGGCGCTCGCACTATTCCTATGAAAGTGAACGTTCTACACACTGCAGTAGATTGATGGAGTACTGTCGCCGCTGACTGCACTAACTCATCTAACAGTCCTTGTTCATGTCCACACAGCTGGCAGCTCTCGAACGCACCATCGTCACGTGACAGCAGTGTTGCCATTACTTTTTATCCAACCTATGTATGAATCGAACAAAATTGTAAATATTCCTCTCCATAAGGTTGCTATGAAGCTATTCCAAATTATTTCATGAAGTTTTGAATGTCAGGAGCTTAAAATACGAGTAGCTTTCCTGAAAAAAAAAAATAGTAAAATTAACTTGGAACAGTCTGGTTCAGGGCCATCGATTTATCATGTCAAACTGTGTTACAGGAACTACAGACGTGGACAAATTATTATCAAAATTGACGATTTTTATGATAATTCTGTTTACAAAATTTGACTTTTCAATTTAGACTACAGTTGACAATTTTCATATTTCCATCATTATAGTAGACAGAAATATGCAAAAATGTAACTGTAGTTTAAATTGAAGAGCCACATTTTGTAAAAATACACAATAAAAATCTTTAATTTTGCTAAAACTTTATAAATATGCAAAAATGTCAACTGCAGTCAAAATGGAAGAGTCAAATTTTGTAAAAATATAAAATGAAAATCTTAAGTTTTGCTAATAATTTGGAAATATCCAAAATGTGAAGTGTAGTCCAAATTGAAGAGTTGGTAAAAATATATAATAAAAATCTTCAGTTTTGCTAATAATTTGTAAATATGCAAAAATATCAAATATAGTCCAAATTGAAGAGTCAAATTTTCTAAAAATATACAATACAAATCTTCAATTTTGCTAATAATTTGGAAATACGCAAAAATGTCAACTGTAGTCTGAATTGAAGAATCATATTTTGTAAAAATTATAATAAAAATCTTCAATTTTGCTAATAATTTGTCCACGTCTGTACTTTCGACATAAAGAAAATGGAGTTTTGAGGACACTTTTCAGTCAGTTTAATGTCCATCTAACGTATTTTTATGCTATAAAATTTGTACATAATCTGAATGTTATTAAATTCAAATGAATGTATATTATCTTATATTTATTACAGGTTTCACTATGGGAAAGTAACGGATTTCTCACGTACGACGCAACTCGAGAGCCCCGGTGTTGTTCGGAAAGCATTAGCTTGACAGGAAGGCAGCACTTGCCGATTGCGCAGCTAGCGGCTTCCCCGTTTCTCGTAACAAGATTAGTCTGCAGGCGCCTTAGCTGTAAACAGTGCGTATTCCTCAGCGCCTGACGTTGACTTGTACAAATACGGAAATGAAATTTGAAGCTCCCTTATACTATGTTTCGCTTACAACACACTGCGCATGCCGAGTTCTACAAAGCGGTAGTTCACACGGCATCGTTTTGTCAGCAATTGAAATACATCATTTTTCTTCAATTCTTGTCGCAATCCGAAAGACATTTGAAATGATGCGATGGGGTGTGAGAAGGGATTAGAGACTTCACAGTACGCGTGACTTGTGCGTGCAAGTGACAACAGTAACGGGACCTGGAGACTTGCTTTAATACTT
The DNA here is from genome assembly GCA_025594305.2 of Periplaneta americana. Taxonomy (NCBI): domain Eukaryota; kingdom Metazoa; phylum Arthropoda; class Insecta; order Blattodea; family Blattidae; genus Periplaneta; species Periplaneta americana. The sequence continues at coordinate 145,512,277 of JAJSOF020000009.1, forward strand.
CTCTCATCCCCTTTCTTTCGCTGGTAAACCCCGAAGTGACCTCAGCACTGAGGGTTATACTGTTCAAACATCTTTGTTAAGTGACATAAAAGATGGAATCGGTAGGGGAGAAAAGTTTACGACTTCTTAGAAACATATAAATTGCTGGAGAATAAGATTCTCAGCAAATATTTGTGTGAGGTGAATATATATTTTTAACTAGCCGTACCCGTGCGCTCCGCTGCACCTGTTAGAAATAAATATAAAGAAATTACATAATTAAAATAGGACGTTTGATCCAGGGAACATTCGTGTTTGATACTAGGATAAATCGTTTAATATGTTACTTAATTTAAATTGTATTTAAATAATTAAAATGCGATCATTTTGGTCCAGAGACCACTAATTCGGTACAATGACAATTCCTTTAACATCTTTCTTAATTGTTATTACATGCAACCATAGTTTAATGAAGATTGACATATCATTTAGTAATTAATTAGCTTTCGATATTACTTCATACAAACACAGAAACATTATCTGTAGGCTATGTTTAATAGCTTTCGATTGTTGTTGTGCAAGGCCCCTTATAGACGATGTCACATGTTTTTCTTTCATTACAGCGCCTTAGATGGCGTTGTTATCTTAATTTTAAAACCCATTTATCTCATTAAATATCAGTCCTATAAAAATTTTGTATAGAATAAAACGTATCGGAAATCATTTTTAAAGAAACTTTTGTTATGTAACATTTTTCATGAAAATTAATAATAAGGGAGATATTTCGGTTTATTTAATTCAACCCCCTTACAACCCCCATTTTAAATAAGATATTTTTAATGCTATATATCCTAACATCTAAGTTACAACGAACTTAATTTATATTCCAATTTTCATAAAAATCGGTTCAGCCATTATCGCGTGAAAAGGTAACAAACATCCAGACAGACAGACAGACAAAAATTTAAAAAAATCGATATTCGGTTTCAGGATGGTTAATTATACATGTTGGGACCAATTATTTTTGGAAAAGCGAAAATTACCAGAAAAATTTCGGCTACAGATTTATTATTAGTATAGATTTGTACAACCGTTCTTTTTTTTTTTTTTTTTATAATTTATGTGCAATTTATTTTAAATGCATTAAAAATATAGCAAATGTGCAATAACGACTAAAAAGGCTAAAAAAGAGCATTTAACCTTAAAATAGGCAACGGGAGCTAAAATAGGCAAAAAGACAAAATAAAAATTGGGCTTATCGTCCCCAAATGTGTGAAAACACGTTTATCTCTAATAGGTCTGTCATACATACGCTCTGTTTAAAAAAGGCATTTTGCCTAACATCCGGACTCTAACTATCACCAACTCCGGGCCATAAGCTTGAAACGGTGGAACCAAAAAGGTGTACTATTATGGCCGTCAAATTACCCATAGTTCATCTCTTTTTCCGGCGTGTTTATCAGCTGTTTTGTTCATATTATTACGATTACAAATTGTTTCGTGTTGTTGTGAATATTTCAAAAGTGTAGTTAAGTTCAGTAGGTCTTATTAAAAAAAAAAACTAATATTCTGTTCGGATCAACTGTATAACATTCCGTTGATGTGACCCCCTATGCTTTAACATATGAAGGAATGCCAACATCCTTCTTGATAAGAGAAAGAAGTGTGGAAATGAAGTATTCAGTCCATGTCACAACCATAACACTTAATAAATATGCAGTGAAATGAACATTGATATAATAATCTGCTAGTTTGTAATAAATACATTAATCGATTCTTATTGGAAGGCCAAATAATTGAATTAGCATGAACAATTGCTCCCGTTACCCTACATCCATTATAATCCGTTTACGCATAACCGAAACCGAAAATAGCAATTTAATATTTGGCAATTGGCGGTATTTCGCGGTGGATTATGGGGCGTAAAAGGTGTAGTTTGACGTCATATCCGTCGAACCGTTACAAGCGTACTGGATGTTCATTTCAAAGTGAGTCATGACGTCACTGTTGTGAGTCAGCGATTTGAAGCGAGTTTCAGCTTTTATGTCAGAGAAGTTGTCTATTATTCAAGGCGTTCAATCTGAACTTGAAAACGTGTACGGTATAACTTGTACGTCATAGTAACAGATGGCGGTCTGTACGCTACCATAACCTCTTTCGAACTGTGTTTTGTGCGGGCAAGTCGTACCCAGGGTATTTGTTATCATCGGTTGCGTACGGCAAAATTCCACAATACAAATCAAATGCTCCGTGTCCATGTTGACCGTCGAAGTTAATGTCAACAAATACTGTACGTAAGTAATCGTCTTAACCCTCTCCCCTTATCCCGACAGTAAGAAAAAAACTCGCCTCAGTACGTGTTTTCAAACAGTTCAAATTCCTGCCGCTACCGGCGTTACGGTACGTATCGGTAAGTACTCTTCTGAATGAACGCCGTACTTGCCAGGCAACTTCTCTGGCACAAAGGTAATGCGCCTCTGCGGAAATGTAGGAAGATTGAATTCTCTAGGCTCATCGGCTAGCCACATGACGACATACAGCGAGCCATGACACACTTTGAACTGAACACGCAGTATTTGCCTGGAATACTCCCTCCTTTCTTTTTATCCTCTCAGACTATCACTAATATTTTAACTACTATATATTCACAGCGACAGAAGAAAATAGGAGGCATTACTGTTCAGCACGGCCTCCTAGTTACATTGAAACGCTTCAAACTCAAAGAATAAGTTATTTACGCGGAAGATAACCCTAGAAGACAACTGTTACCACAAGCATGGTCATAACAAAAACTTACACCATTATACGTTAAAAGTAGTTTCGACTGATGAACGATAGGAGGCTCAGCTGTACTCAGGCTCAACAGGCTGATTGTATCAAACATTTTGTGACACACTCAACGAATACTGATGTACACTCAGTTAGTGAGAGTGATAAATCACTGGCGGTCCCTTTGATAAGACAGAATTGAACACGCCTAAATTGATGTCCACAACGCAATCAGGGCTCTCAAGTGAGCTCAGCTGTTCTGACCCAACTTTAATTACAGTGTGAATGTTTAGGGAATCCATTCGGAGAATAAATTTATTTCTCTCATTTACCGATTCTAGTCGACAATAAACGTATGTTGCGTACATGTTTTCAAACTTTCGCGTGTCTAAGTACGATAATGTTCATCCCATGACTGTGACGAATAAAACAGTAGAGCTGTATAGTTCAGAGTAGTAATTGCTAGGCAGAATTTATCTCAAATAGTTAATTTTGGAATGCGTATTGGACTTAGAAAAATCTACATGTAATACAGGATTATTCAAAAGTCTAGGCACAATTGAAAAACCCGGTAATTGAAAATACATTAAAATAGAAGTTAGGGGAAATTAGACGAACTTCGGGTATTATGGAATACCATTTTTGTTTTTGTTAAGTGCTAAATATTACTGACACAAAGTTAATGATTAGTGAATGCATGACTTGCTTGTCTTCTTTTTTATTGTTTTTCATAGCATCAACTGAATACATTAATTTTACGAGGAGCGTCCATAAAGTAACATTCCCACTAGTCCCACAGCTAGCAAACCATATGTTGCGCGAAGAGACTGCGTGTACGTGATAGAGTAATGTCCTGGCATGGCGCATGCGCTAGCGGAACTTCCCGAGTGCTTTCAGTAGCTTCGTTGCATTGGTTGAAGATGGGCGCTCCTATTCCAGCTCCCGCCGCGTGTGAAGTGCGATCAATGATAAAGTTTTCCAATTCACAGGGCATAGGGCCGATTGAAATTGATCGTCAGCTGTACCAGGTCTATGGACCTAACGTCACGAGCAAGCAGATGATGCGTTGCTCCACAAGATCGTCTGTGATGATGGTTGGCCTCCCATTGAAAATTGTCTTCACCAGCAACGCACCATTTATTTATTTATTCACTGATTTATTTATTTATTTATTTACTTATTCACTGATTTACTTATTTATTTAATTGTTTATTTACTTATTTATTTACTTATTTACTTGTTTATTTATTTATATATATATATATATTTATTTTATTTATTTTCTCTGACATGATTAAGGCCATAGGGCCTACCTTTTCATTCTATTCGATAACACATACAATTACAAACAGTAACAGTAAATAATGCAAATTACACGAAAATCCAATAAAATATCAACAGGATCAAAAGAGAACACTACACAGCACCTACAACATGAAACTTAAGCCAGGTTTCCATAATAGCGTTACTGTTTCGATAGCAGAAAACCACAATTTAAGTCGCACAGAGTTTGGTGTGCACTCAATGCTAGGATCTGACGACTTGTTAACTCACTTGAGGTATGTGGATATAAGGGGAAAAGTGACCCAGGGTCTGGTATAGTTACTGGATAGCTCAGTCGGTAGAGCGTTGGCGCACTCAACCAAAGCTTCCGGGTTCGATGTAGACTGTAGTTTATAACAAATCTGATTTTATTTCTTGAACACTACACACCATACTTCGCAGATTGAGAAAAGTAAATTAATAGAAAAAACTAATTACAGAAACAATCCAACTTCTTTTTAAAATTACTATGAACAAAGATGACAGAAAAGCAGTTCAAAGCGGAGTACGAAATAAGCATGTTTAATCGAATAATGTTAAAAAGTAACGATCCAGAACAATAACAGACTTACACTGTACATTGTAATCGTTGAAAGTGAACATACGAAAGTAACAAAGTAGGCCTACAGGGACATCATTTTATTTTTACTTCAATTTTTATTGTACCTGAGTTTTTCAATGTACTTCACTCCCACCCCTTCTACTAATGAAGTTCAACTGTCCTCCACGCAGATCAAAGACCGCATATACAGTCATAGTAGCCTTACGGTCATAGTAAACAGTACGTTCCAAAAATATGTTCGCGTTTTCCATTGACGAAAGAGCTTTCAATATTGAATCATTTTCGCACAGGTACTGTCGTCCATTTGCCTACGTCGTATTCCGGTTTCCCCCACCAGCTTTTATTCGCCAGCTAGTGGCTGGGCTGTCTTAGCTCTTTTCTGAGAACAATTTCTGTTAGGAATTGGACGTCTACGTAATATTATAAAACTGTTTAAAATAACTTAAATAAAAGGGCCTCGTTAACTAATTAACTGTCACGTGATTTCCTCCCTTTTACGACCCTACGACATAACCACTTGGACGGACAGTAGATAGTATGTCTGAGTAATTTTATCTTTTCGGATCGGGCAGAAGTGAAGATTGAATTTACAGTATGTAAGGTACTCTTTTATAGAGTAGGTACATAATTATTTCAACATGAGTTACTAGTACGAAGAACGTAACTGGTAATTGGGATTAGATACAATAGTCTATAGTGCGATAGATATGCACATTAGAACTGAAGTCTTTATCGAAATGAACGGCCACCATTTTAAAAAATGTGTTTAAATATTCATATTATGATTTTTTTCAACAGTAATCTCACTAGAAGTTTTGATTTATCTAGAGAAAATCAAAACTCGAGTGGGATTTAATTGACTATTACACGATTAGAAGAAAGTATATAAAGATTAGAAGTAACGAAGTACTCCAATACAATAAAATATTAATTGACTTACGAAAATACAACTGTCTTCAAATATATTATTGTGCCATCTCAACATTACAAATATTACGCTAGATGCATGCTAGATGGCAGTAGTGTCTTTATACAGACACTGTAATGATTACTATTCAATAAATCTTAATATTAAACAATCTCTGATACGTGACTATCCATAATATCATATAGCAGAAGTTCTTTTTATCCTCTTAGAGCAGAAGCTATAACATAACCTAACTAATATACACAAGTGTTAGAAAAGTTTTAATTAACGACGATGACATAAAAAATAAACATGAATAATTTTAAAAGGAATAATATAATTATTGAATGTACAATTTTCAAATTTGAATGTGGTTGGTGGTTCAATTGATGTTATATTGGACGTGTGCGTAATAGAAGTGGAACTCGTTGATTAGGCCTACATGGTGTATTCAACTTATTCAGAATTTCCGAATGAATAATTTTAAAAGGAATAACTATTGAATGTACAATTTTCAAATTTGAATGTGGTTGGTGGTTCAATTGATGTTATATGGGACGTGTGCATAATAAAAGTGGAACTCGTTGATTAGGCCTACATGGTGTATTCAACTTATTCAGAATTTCCGAATGAATAATTTTAAAAGGAATAACTATTGAATGTACAATTTTCAAATTTGAATGTGGTTGGTGGTTCAATTGATGTTATATGGGACGTGTGCATAATAAAAGTGGAACTCGTTGATTAGGCCTACATGGTGTATTCAACTTATTCAGAATTTCCGAATGAATAATTTTAAAAGGAATAACTATTGAATGTACAATTTTCAAATTTGAATGTGGTTGGTGGTTCAATTGATGTTATATGGGACGTGTGCATAATAAAAGTGGAACTCGTTGATTTAGGCCTACATGGTGTATTCAACTTATTCTGGATTTCCGAATGGTGGTCTTCATTTATTTGTAAATCGGATTTCAGAAGATGCATAGGTATGATCAGTGATTTTTATTAATTCTTGTTCTTGAATGCCAATGCGAGTCATATTTGAAACTGCTGTGCATCGACTGGAGTGATTTGTAATTTTATATATATTTTTGACGTCCAGACCAGCGCAGTTTCAAATGTTGGCAAACAAAGAAACAAATGCTAGGGACGCGATAAAGTTAAACAAATGCTAGGGACGCGATAAAATTGTGCGATAAGCAGCCATGATTGGTTGAAATACGTCCTTTCATACCGTTTTATTGGTCAAAAGTAGTATGACGTAGTAAGAGTGTAATAGTCAATTTAACTTCTTTTCTATATTGCACGCTAATGTGTTGTAGACGGTATAATATACACTGCTTAATGAATACGTCCGAATGGATAGCTTCATTCGTGAGTAAAAACACTTATTGTTAATATAGTACTGTATTTTGATTAAACAAAAACTTAATGACAATTATCAAACTGAAAATCCCGATATTTCCTAGTTTACGTAAATGAATGAACTACTTTTCTTCCCTCCTATATCTAGTAAAGTGATTTGTTGTATATTACGCCAGTATCATCGAACTCCAGTCGTGGAAGGGGGTAGCAAAAGGCGTTGATCCAGAGGTATGGGCAAGTTAATATTAAAAATGTTAGTAAAAATAAAATGATGTTCCTGTATAATCAATATGCTTTTATTGTTTATAAACATCCCAAGACTTTTCACTTGCAATTTTATCACTAAATAATTGTGTTATCGCAGTTGTACGCTAAGAAATATACGTCATTACTGACCGTTTTTTATATTAAGGCTGGGAGTTGCACACAATGCAAGTACAGCGGTGTGATGATTGTTTGTTTGCAATTAGCAGAGACAGGAACAGTTACACCGTCTCGCACTTAACACCGAATGCTAATACAAATGCTGGGAACTGCCCCACTTCTACTCCACTCTTTGCAGTTTATGATGGGCGGGCGCTACGAGAGTTATAATCAGAAACACTTTTCTTTATTTCTCAATGCAGAGTGCAAAAAGAAATTAATATTTTGTACGATAATACTATAATACTAGTCAACAGCCAAAATGTATCGGAGATTAAATTAGTCATTTCTTACTAATTTTGGTGGATTAGTTCTCATTTTGATTTTGCATAGCGTTTTTCCTCCAATTTCCCGATATTTTTCGAGATGATATTTATTTACATTTTATTATATTATATGTATGTCCATTTTTATGATGAACTAATGAGATGATATTTATTTTCTCATTTCGATTTTGCATTTTTTCCTCGAATTATATTTTATATATTATATGTATGTCCATAAATACATAGTATGATGAACTAATGACACAGAAAAATATATAAATATGTAGTGTACACATTTATTAGTTCTCATTTCGATTTTGCATAGCGTTTTTCCTCCAATTTCGATTTTTGTCGAGATGATTTTATTTTATTATATTATATGTATGTCGATAAATACATAGTATAATGAACTAATGACACAGTAAAAATATATAAATATGTAGTGTACACATTTATTAGTTCTCATTTCGATTTTGCATAGCGTTTTTCCTCCAATTTCGCGATTTTTGTCGAGATGATATTTATTTACATTTTATTATATTATATGTATGTCGATAAATACATAGTATAATGAACTAATGACACAGTAAAAATATATAAATATGTAGTGTACATTTATTAGTTCTCATTTCGATTTTGCATAGCGTTTTTCCTCCAATTTCGAATCGAGATGATATTTATTTACATTTTATTATATTATATGTATGTCGATAAATACATAGTATAATGAACTAATGACACAGTAAAAATATATAAATATGTAGTGTACACATTTATTAGTTCTCATTTCGATTTTGCATAGCGTTTTTCCTCCAATTTCGCGATTTTTGTCGAGATGATATTTATTTACATTTTATTATATTATATGTATGTCGATAAATACATAGTATAATGAACTAATGACACAGTAAAAATATATAAATATGTAGTGTACACATTTATTAGTTCTCATTTCGATTTTGCATAGCGTTTTTCCTCCAATTTCGCGATTTTTGTCGAGATGATATTTCTTTACATTTTATTATATTATATGTATGTCGATAAATACATAGTATAATGAACTAATGACACAGTAAAAATATATAAATATGTAGTGTACACATTTATTAGTTCTCATTTCGATTTTGCATAGCGTTTTTCCTCCAATTTCGCGATTTTTGTCGAGATGATATTTATTTACATTTTATTATATTATATGTCGAGAAATACATAGTATAATGAACTAATGACACATATCGATAAATACATTTTAGTATAATGAACTAATGACAATGACAGTAAAAAATATATAAATATGTAGTGTACACATTTATTAGTTCTCATTTCGATTTTGCATAGCGTTTTTCCTCCAATTTCGCGATTTTTGTCGAGATGATATTTCTTTACATTTTATTATATTATATGTATGTCGATAAATACATAGTATAATGAACTAATGACACAGTAAAAAATATATAAATATGTAGTGTACACATTTATAAATGGGGCGTGTAGTTGCAATATCAGATACATAATTTTTTTTTCGAAAATGCTATATTTTATATCTTCATATTATTCTACAACTGCTATAGCACTGTTATGCTCCAAAGCCAGATACATCACATGGATTTGTATGATGAAAGAATAGCATTGGTTGCAAATCCTTGGTTTCTTCTAAACGTTTTCCCTTCACACTGAAAAATTATGTTTTAGTGATGTATCTGATTTTGTAACTAAACGCCTCAAATCAGTTATGACACAATTACAAAATTTACTGATAGTCTATGCCCAATTTAGCAGCCAACGAGAGATATTTCTTATAAAAGTAAACCTTCCTAAAACAATGACTCTTATGCGACTGATAGATGAGACCAAAATAATGTTACCAGCGTTTCATATAATTATGAAAAACTATGTACAGCTTAGAAATGGAGAAGCTTTTGGGTTCCTCTTTCATAAATTTCCACGACTCAGTGATTCTAAGATCAAAGACGGGATCTTCATAGGTCCAAAAATTAGAAATTTAATGCTTGATGGACATTTTCATGAACTTCTAACAGGCAAGGAGAAAATCGCTTGGGAGTCATTGCAGTTAGTTGTAGATAAATTTCTTGGAAACAACAAAGCGACAAATTACAGGGAATTAGTGGACAATATGCTGATGTCATGCAATAGAATGGGGTGCAACATGACTCTTAAAATGCATTTCCTTCACTCCCACTTGGACTTCTTCCTTGTCAATCTCGGAAAAGTAAGTTATGAACAAGGGGAACGTTTTCATCAAGATATCACTATTCTAGAAAGAAGGTAGTACTCACTATGATGATTGCTGGTCAGTAATAAGGGATGCCTCAGAATTAAAATACAGAAAAAAGGCTAAAAAGCCACGTATGTAAGATATGTACTTAATATGATATAATAGTTAAAATTTCTCTATCAGAAAGGGCTGAAACGTAACAACTATTATAAAACAACTCGCATATGCAGAAGTTCGATTCCTTTGACAGTCACTGGAATCTCAGGTTTTTACGTACCCTCGTAGAAGCCCAGTTTGGATAATGAAACCAATCACGACTTACCTGAAAAGAAAAAGAAAAATTAAACTGTGAGGTTCATGACACAAAATACGAATTAAATTACGAGACAATAAAAATTAAAGCTTTTCTAACAGATGGTTCCGTATGTCAATCATCTCTCCCTCTCCTTTTTCCCTCTCCCCACTCTTCTCCCTCTCTCTCCTTTCTCTTTGCTTTCCTATGTCGTGTCAACTGTCACATTACATATGCACACATATTTTATTATCAAACTTCAAATGAAGGGTACAGAGAGAGAACGATCAAAGTCACAATTCTCATAAGAGTAATGACATCATCTAATTCAGTAGGTTATATTACTGCAAAATGTATGTGTTTTTGTTTTAAAAACTGAAAAAGAAGACCTTATGGCCTTAATTCTGTCAGATTAACTAACCCAACTAACCAACAAGATAAGATAAGATAATTAAGATAAGATAAGATAGGATAGGATAGGATAGGATAGGATAGGATAAGATAAGATAAGATAAGATACGACAAGACAAGACAAGACAAGACAAGATTAAACAAAACAAAACAAAATAAAATGAAATAAAATTAAATTAAATTAAACAAAATAAAATAAAATAAAATAAAATGAAATAAAATGAAATAAAATAAAAATTAAATTAAATTAAAATTAAATAAATTGAATTAAATTAATTTAAATAAAATAAATAAAATTAAATATAAATTAAATAAAATTAATTTAAATTAAATAAATAAATAAAATAAATAGAATCAATAAATAAAAATAAATAATATTAATAGAATCAATAAATAAAAATAAATAAAATTAAGTAAATAAAAATAAATAAATAAAAATAAATTAAAATAAATAAATATAAATAAATTAAAATAAATAAATGAAAATAAAAAATAAAAATTATTAAATAAAAATAAATAAGTAAAAATAAATAAATAAAAATAAATAAATATAAATAATAAATAAATATAAATAATAAATAAATATAAATAATAAATAATTATAAATAATAAATAAATATAAATAATAAATAAATATAAATAATAAATAAATATAAATAATAAATAAACAAATAAATAAATAAAGGAAAACTATTATCACAAATACAGTCATCCTTTCCAATTTTAACACTTAAAACTGCAAAAAATTTTGCAGTAATATACTGAATTAGATCGTAACTTCTCCCTTAAGAGAACAATGACTCTGATCGCTCTCTCTCTGTACTCTTGAAATGGTTTTATAATTTTATTGAAACCGATATGATTCGAATTAGCGACACGGCTCTCAGTCCGAAACAACAAACACTTAAACCATAGAGCTACGGAGGGAATGAAAATGAAGTCTTCCTCATGAAGTGTCTCGTATGACGTGAAAGGGAAATGTCAAGCTGTCATGATGTAAAATTGGAACTAAGTTAAGCAAACCAACCAAAAATTACGCAAACAAACAAAAGTAGCGGAGAAAACTAAACAAAGCTACACTAAAAGTCATGTAAACAAACTAAAACTATCCTGAGAAAACTAAAAATCACATTGAAAAGATAAAAGTGGCTTGAGGAAATAAAACCTGACGAAAACCGAAAACCATAATGTAAAAGTAATGAAAGAAAAATCAAAATTTGCCTAACGAAACCAATACTGACAAAAAGCAAATGCATATACAGGGTGCGTCAGAAATAACGGATGGATTTCACATGGCAAGAAAATTGTAAAGATTCATCAAATCAAAAATTTATTGTTATCAACATATTCACCAATACATGCAGTTTATTTATGGAAAACAACATTATCCATATGATGTCCTTGGCTTTCAATACAGGCATCGAGGCGTTTTCTGATGTTCGCCATCACTTTCACAGTCATAGCTGGTGCAATTGCCACGATTTCTTCACGAATCGCTGTCTTCAGTTCGTCCAGTGTATGTGATCTATGTTTACAAACTTACGCCTTCAAATGGTCCCAAAGAAAGAAATCGCAGGGCGCGAGATCTTACCGTAGCCTCGGACAATCTCAGTGCAATAGAATTTCGTCCAGGTGATTTCTTCTTTAATGTTGAACCTGTGATACGAAATGAAGCCACCCACCGCAAAATTGTATTCCGAGTTGGAATCCTAGCATGACATCCGATGTCGAAATGAGTCCTGAGTGGGGATCACAGACTCTTCATTTTTCAAAAATGTCTCTACGATGAAAGCACGTTGTACACCAGACCAACACCATATTCTCAACTGAAACTGCATTCTATGGCTGACTCAACAGTCGTGGTCCCCCTCACTATATCTCTCTCCTCGTTGCGTATCGATAGTTTGAAATCCATCCGTTCTTTCTGACGCATCCTTTATTAATACATCCAATGAAGCCAGAGCTAGAACTCTGAGCGAGTCCTTCACACATAAATGCATATAAGTGCAAAAAGCGGCGTAAGTCGTTATTCGGATCTATTACGTCAATAACAATAACCTTAAGTAAAATAAAAGAGGTAGCATCAAGTTGCGAAAACAATATAAGGTCTAAAATAGTAGGCCTAATGCTAAAGGAATTAATTGTACAAGTTAACGTGGGATACAATTTACCATACACATTATTGACATTTCATATGAAATATAAGAAAAGCCACCGGTGTAGCTCAGTCGGCTGAGGCGCTTGCCTGCCGATCAAGAGTTGCGCTCGGGCGTGGATTCGATTCCCACTTCTTGGGCTATTATCCAGTTGCGTTTTTTCTCAGAGGTTTTACCCAACCGTAAGGCAAATGTCAGGTAATCTATGGCGAATCCTCGGCCTCATCTCGCTAAATAACCTACTAGTTGATACATCGTCGTTAAATAACCAATTAAAAATAGAGGAACTGGAACAACGCAATTAATTCGTGTTTCAAACTATCCTTGAGGTCTGGTCTTATTAGTGACTGCAATTCATTGTTCAATAATTTGCATTAGTTTACTCCAGAATCCTAACTGCCCATTCTGCAACTAGAACATCGTAATGGACTCAGACCATCTAATGGATTGTCCTCCACAACACTGGTAGAGAAGTATTGGGAAGCAAGCGAGAAGATGATGTCCCTCCAAATATAAAATTTGTTACTCTTCCTTTCATGTTATATACCTATTTATGTATGTACTCTTCTCACTGTTTGCTTGTTTGTAAGTTTGATTACTTGTTTATGAATATTGCATGTTGCCATTACCACTTTGACTAAAGATAAACTCTACAGCCCTACCTTAAATAAATAAATTTAAACTTCAATTAGGAAAGTATTGTAAGTTTTAAAATACATATTATTAGATTATATCATATTCCCCACAGAAGGAAATTATATATATACAGGGACATCATTTTATTTTTACTTCAACTTTTATTGTACCTGAGTTTTTGAATGTACTTCACTCCCACCCCTTCTACTAACGAAGTTCCTCCAAACAGAACCAAGGCCGCAGTACTGAGTTAGTGATTATAGTACGTTTCAGAAATATGTTCGCGTTTTCCAGTGACGAAAACTTTCAATATTGAATCATATTTTTGCACAGGTACTGTCGTCCGTTTGCTTACGTCGCATTCCGATATCCCCACCTGCTTCTGCTCGCTCCACTGTAAAGACTAGTGGCTGGGCTTTCTTAGCCCTTTTCTGAAAACATTAATTTCTGTTAGGAACTGGACGTCTACGTAATATTATACAACTATTTAAAATAACTTAAATAAGGACCTCGTTAAGTAATTAACTGTCACGTGATTTCTCCCCTTTCTACGATCCTGTGGTATAACCACTTGGACGGACAGTAGATAGTATGTCTGAGTAATTTTATCTGTGCGGGTCGGGCAGAAGTGAAGACTGAATTTACGGTACGTAAGGTACTCTTTTATAGAGTAGGTACAGAATTATTTCAACATGAGTTACTAGTACGAAGGACGAAACTGGTAATTGGAATTAGATGCAATAGTCTAGAGTGCGATAATATGCACAAAAGAACTGAAGCCTGTATCGAAATGAACGGCCACCATTTTAAAAAAATGTGTTTAAATATTCATATTATGATTATTTTTCAATTTAATTTTTTTCTCTATATTGTACGCTAATGTGATGTAGACAGTATAATATACACTGCATAATGAATACGCTTTCATGGATAACTCAGTTCGTGAGTAAAAACACTTATTCTTAATACAGTACTGTATTTTGATTAAACAAAAACCTAATGAAAATTTATTATCGAACTCAAAATCGCGATATTTCCTAGTTTACGTAAACGGATGAACTACTTTTCTTCCGTCCTATACCTAGTAGAGTGATCTGTTTGTTTTTTACGTCAGTATCATCGAACTACAGTCGTGGAAGAGGATAGCAAACTGTGTTTCCGGTTCTCTAAAGGTATAGCCAGGTTAATACTAAAAATATTAGTAAAAATAAAATGATGTCCCTGTATATATATGTAGTAATATATAAACAGAATTAAAACAGACTTTAGTGCAAACCCTCGTACTACCACTCTTTGACTATTGCGACGTAATACTTACAGACTTGACAACTGCCCTTTCGAACAAGCTGCAGCGTGTGCACAATATGAGTGTCAGATTCATCACCAATGCTCACGAATTTGACGACAATACACCCTCGTTCAAATCTTTATCCTGGCTGCAACTTAGTAATCGTAGAACACTTCATTCGCTGTCTCTTCTGTT
>JAJSOF020000009.1:145532087-145592087 GCA_025594305.2 Periplaneta americana
CAAAGACTGCTCCGTGATGTCAAAAGATTGGTTTGATTCAAAGGATTAGAGAGAAAAAAAGTTTGTCTTCGGTGTAATTCTGCAACATAGGGTGGGCGGATTGCCAGGACGATAACACGATCGCTCTCTGTCGGTGCGGCGTGCCGTGCAGGTTGGGGATGTCGTTCAGGCCAGGAACTGCACTGAGCTGCGAATTTCTGCACCGATTACATTACTTGTCACTAGCGTCAGTGGACCGCCAACTGTTGGTCATGTCATGTCAACCGCTGGCGTGAATGTTGTGCTACTGTTCGACGCCTGCAGCATCCAGGGAGGAACATCCAACGCTGATGTACCGCACTTTCTCTTTATAGCAGGGCTATACAGTTTCTATACATTCTCACTACGGGGAAATAGCTTTCCGTACTAAGTTGTGAAGTGCAAAACTTTAGCGTGTAGGCTACCTGCGTAACGAAGGTGTCAAATAAGTTGCCGCATATAACACGAGGTAAGCTGTCTTTCTGATGTTGCAACTAGAAACACTGTGATGTGCAGCCTTTAAAATCTGTTCACTGTATTTTTAATTCTGATTTAAATAAATTCAGGTGTACTCGCTATACTGTCATGGGTAGAATAATTTCTGCCCAGAACTTGGTAATGTGGCACGTAAAAGTATAGTCACACATTCCTTTTATTTTCGTTCAAATTCGTACTGTACTAAGTATTTCGTAAACTGTACATTTTACTTGAAAATAAACCGTGTATCTTATTATTGTAGTAAGAGGATACCAGAAAATGGAAACAATGTTTTAATAGCACATTATGCAACGAGCCTATAATGATAGTAATTAAGAATCGAGTATGGATATTTATGAAACGAGCGCAAGCGAGTTTTATAATTTTCATACGAGCTTCTTAATTACCATTATAGGCGAGTTTCATACGACTTTTTATGTTCGACCATATTTCTAACTTGAAATTACCGGTATTCAGGTGTATACATTTTATTTGTATCTCACAAGATCGGAAGTGACCTTGTTCTAGGTCGTGAATTGTGAGATGTGCGCAGACGTGAAAGTATTGATTTTTTCCAAGGAACAATAATGTCATTGACCTTTATGTAATCCTGTTAAACTTGATAATATTATAACCTTGATTATTGAATTCGACATTGAAAAACGAGATGACAAATTGAATTTATTTGAATATTATTTACAATTAACGCTAATTATTATAGTAACAGAACATAACCTTCTGCGACAGTATTCGATTTCCAGCCTCCGTGACTTTTCGCTAATTTTCTTTCGATTGCATATCCGAGAATAATCGATACTTGCGGTTTTATAACGGTAGAAAGCTGATCTGTCATTGGCTGAACAGTTGTAACCTGAGTCGTCATTGGCTGAAAGACCTGACCTTTAATGAGTAGGTGTACTTTAATGACATGCATTAAAGGTCTGCTACCAGGTGTATAATTACTACATTTCGGCATAGTCGAGCATAAAATAGGTTATTAACAGACGTTAGTTCAGTGTACAAGCAGTAACACAACACAATGCGGTCCACACCTGTGGAGTAACGGTTAGCGCGTCTGGCCGCGAAACCAGGTGACCCGGGTTCGATTCCCGGTCGGGGCAAGTTACCTGGTTGAGTTTTTTCCCGGGGTTTTCCCTCAACTCAATATGAGCAAATGCAGGGTAACTTTCGGTGCTGGACGTCGAACTCATTTCACCGGGATTATCACCTTCATCTCATTCAGACGCTAAATAACCTTAAATGTTGATAAATCGTCGTAAAATAACATACTAAAATAAAATAAAAACACAATGCCATCTAGTTTCGACGAATGTCGACTCAGGCAGAAGTTCTCTGTGACCTCTGGTGACCTCTGTATGTCACTGAGCTTGAGTTATTTAGACTATAATTGAAAACTATGATCCAGGATCAGAAATAAATGAGGCCATCATTTCTTACAGTGCTCTAACATTTCCAAATCAGCTGTATGTTATCCCCAACACTCAAGCTCTCTCTGTCCTAATAATTTTTTAACAATTTGTAAAATTCAGTCTTCTTTTCCTTTAATAAGAAAATATTCCTTTCCGAACTTCTATGTCAGTTCGTTCTGAAGGGACGATTGGTGCTCATAATTTCCTCGGTAGTGTGAATAATAAAACAGCGAAATTAACAGTAACACAAATACTGGGTGTTCATTTCAATGTGTGTTATGACGTCACTGTTGTGAGTCAGCGATTTGAAGAGAGTTTCAGCTTTTATGTCAGAGAAGTTGCCTATTAATCAAGGCGTTCAATCTGAACTTGAGAACGTGTACGGTATAACTTGAATGTCGTAGCAACAGATGGCGGTCTGTAAAGTCTGTGTGCTACCATAACCTCTTTCGAACTGTGTTTTGCGCGGGCAAGTCGTACGCAGGGTATTTGTTATCATCGATTGCGTACGGCAACATTCCACAACACAAATCAAAATGCTCCGTGTCCATGTTGACCGTCGAAGTTAATGTCAACAAATACGTAAGTAATCGTCTTAACCCTCCCCCCATATTCCGACAGTAAGAAAAAAAACTCACTTCAGTACGTGTTTCCAAACAGTTCACATTCTTGCCACTACTGGCGTTACCGTACGTATCGGTAAGTAATCTTCAGAATGAACGCCGTACTTACTAGGCAACTTCTCTTGCATTTAGGTAATACGCCTTTGCGGAAGTGTAGGAAGATTGAATTCTCTAGGCTCATCGGATAGCCACATGACGACATACAGCGAGCCATGACACACTTTGAACTGAACACCCAGTATACATGTAATAAATAATCAAATAAATAAATGAAAATAAATAAAATATATTTGTTTACTCACAGGATCTCAAGTACGTGTGGTAATTGCAAGAATCCACGCCAAGCAGAATGAGAAAGATGGTAATGCAATTTCTTACGAAACCAACTGTACTCTCACAGTGCCATCCCACCCCATGGATCATGACGTCACGTACACTCCGTGCGTTCCAAACTTCAGTCTCGCGAATCGGTGACCCTAGACCGCAGTCTGATTATTACCATTCTTCATTAACAGCCAGAATATTAAGTTTTCATGCGCCTTATTAAGAAGACTCAAAAATGTTTATAAGTAAAACCTGTCTGAAAGACCACCCCTATTGAGAGATCACTTCTCCTAAAGATAATTTTTTTAAAGAACCGAATTCAACATCAACAAAATAATGTAAATCATATCCCTTTTAAGAGACCACCTCTCTTTCCGACCACCGACCAATGATTAAATGGCCATTTTCTTAATTTCATCCCTTTTAAAAGACCATACTTTATTTTAAAAATTTAAAATTTAGTATTTTATTACATTACTGTAGTCTAAATGAACTCCAAGAAATTCGTTACAGTTCTAGAAGTTAAAATGATGATTGGCAACGTTGTTAAGTGATACCGTATTGACGTTGAATCCCCATCTCCGTCCTTAATCCCCTGAGAAATGTTGGGTATTGCTAGGAAAAAATTACATTGACCGATTCCGAAGTATGACAAAGGGTTATTTGGACTGCTGTTTAACAGTTTCTTGAAAGGTAAGATTTCTCATGCCATATGATGGTTTTACTTTTCGTTTTGTATAAGAAAAATCATATCGTTACTTATTACTTACAGTACAATAATTTTTTTCTTTCTTTCTCCTACCTATTAGATAAATCCGGTGATCAACTCACCGATGACGAGGTTGAAGTCAAGAGAGAATTTCAACTGAAAAAATGTCACCAGAAGAAGCCTTACGTAATATTCAGCTAATTCAACAATCGGCACCACTGAAAGACTGTATGAATGGATAACATATAAATGAACTTTTTTACTGTGTTTAAGGATAGTTTTTGAAAATTAGGTTGTAAAAAAATTAAGTAGAGTTCAATTTATGATTTTGTGAAGCGGAGTATAGTCCGGGTCAGCTTACTTCATATCCTGAGGGTGAAACCTAATCATTTTTCCCCCATTACTACATATGCTAGTGGATTGTGGTGATTTTTTAGTTTGCAGGTTGAATTTTCTTTTGCCAACTTCGTTTCGAATTTCGATACTGACAAATACTACAAATGGTAGTGATTTTGTAACTGGTATGTTGGCAGCTGAGACAAATATCGATAATATTTGTCGGTACTGGAGTTCCATGAAATTAAAATTGTACTAGATTTCTGAGCCGGTTACTACAAGCTAGAGAAATTTGAACATACTAATAATTAACTAATATCAGTATTAATATTAATACATATTAGTTATTTTATGTGTTGCGTTGTGGTTATAATTCAAGACTATAGTCAGGTAAGTTTTCGGAGTTAGTACTAATAATTTCATGTGATGAAACAAAATACATTTTTAGGTTAGATCTCATGAGTCAACTGTTTAGTCAAACCAATGAATTTCGTATTGCTAGACAAAATACTTTACTTGTTGAGCCCTCTCTCGTATAGTTTGCCTACGAAAATATGTTACAAATTATTGAGTTATTTACAATAACCTTCCAACATAAAGTACGGTAAGTAAATAAGTCATTTAGTACGTAGGATCGTGTGATGTCTGGTAACAGTTGGCAACACTGACAAGACGGCAATATTTGCTCTTTAGGAACTGTTCTTATGTTACTATATGTGATGAATCAAAGGATAAAATTGTAAAAATAACGTAAAATAAGAAATAAAGTTCTTATCTCACGCTTTTATTGTGAGCAATAATCCCCGTGTGTTTTATTTGATTAACATAGAAACATTTTAACCAATTATTTGTGTAAAAAAACTCCCCCTATTGAGAGACCATCCATCTGAAAGACCATATTTTTTCATGGAACCAGTAGGTGGTCGTTTAATACAGGCTTTACTGTAGCTAAGGCCTACAGAGTGACTAACATGCTAACATGTCAATGACATGTTAACCAACATACAGTAACTTACTTTCGAAACTTCAGCTTCTATATTCAATTCGTTTTCAATACGTATCCAAATTTCATGAAAACGGGGATCGGATAGATCGTATTCAGTACGGAAAATACGAGTATATTCAAATCGATTTGAATACTTAATGAAAACTTAGTATATTTTAATGTTGCCGTTTCTTTTTTTTCCGCTCCTCCCCCATTCCTGGTTGTTTCTATGGTGAGGTGTACTAACTGAAGATATATTCGAGTCGTTGAATTCCACCTCCAGTCTCTCGAATACTATAAGAGAGACTGGCTACCCTGGAATTCCATTAGCTTATGCAACATGCCAGAATCAGCTAAATCCATCAAGCCCGTTAACACATCAGATGAACACGTGTGAACGTCAGTGCAACGGACCCGGGGTGAGGACTGGTATTCAAAGCTACAGCGATCAGTTAACTAAGGTGACGTACGTCGATTGTGATGCGAACTGACGGACGCAGGAGAAATACCGCTCAAGTCCCACGAATTCCCCGATTCGAATAAATTACGGGCATATATCACAGCTCGTAAAGCGGTGAAAATGGAAACGGATCGGATACATGCTGAAGAAGAGAAGTGAAGCCATCGAGAGAGAGAAGCCTGGACTGGAACTAGGGTTGCCAACTTTTTGGGGGAAATACGGGAGACTAAGGAATCGACAAAAGTTCACACAGAAAACTGGCAAATTATTCCGTTCAGTTAGTAACAAACGACTTTATTGTACACTTCGGCAGCTAGGCTTAGCCAAAAATTAAGTGTATTTATTCTATTTTATTTTATTTTACGACGCTGTATCAACATCTAGGTTATTTAGCGTCTTAATGAAATGAAGGTGATAATGCCGGTGAAATGAGTCCGGGGTCCAGCACCGAAAGTTACCCAGCATTTGCTCGTACTAGGTTGAGGGAAAACCCCGGAAAAAACCTCAACCAGGTAACTTGCTCCGACCGGGATTCGAACCCGGGCCACCTGGTTTCGCAACCAGACGCGCTGACCGTTACTCCAAAGGTGTGGACAAATTAAGTGTATTTTGAGGCATATTTTGTCTGCGTAATACAATCTGATCCGTTTGGGTATGCATAATATTAATTTATTATTATAAAGAAATTATGATAGTACGAAAAATTTCCTCCTGGTTATACACTACCTACCAAAAAATAACTGGGCACTGTTTTTTTACTCTGTAGAACCTCGTGGTACCACCTCTTGTTGCTATAACAGCAGCATCCTGTCAGGCATGCTCTCCACTAGTTTGTGTAGGATATCCATTGGAATGCGGAGCCATTCCCTTTGTAACATGGCACTCAGTTGGACAATGGAAGTTGGCCCCATGTTTCGGCGGCTTCTATGCAGTGGAATGCAGACAATAATGCTCACCTGGCCTGCACAGCGTCCTGACCTCAATCCCATTGAGCATCTTTGGGTTGATTTGGAACGGCAATTGAGGATTCGGGAGATGCGGCCAATTTCCATTGTCCAACTGAGTGCCATATTGCAAGAGGAATGGCGACGCATTCCAGTGGATATCCCACACAAACTAGTGGAGAACATGCCTGACAGGATGGCTGCTGTTATAGCAACAAGAGTGGTACCACGAGGTTATAAAGGGACAAAAACGGTACCCAATTACTTTTTGGTAGATAGTATATTATGATTAAAAGATGGGAGTTTCCATATATGACAATCAACAATGCATCATCTGAAAGGACAAATGAAAATCATAGATGATTAAAATGGCTACTACAAATCAACTGCGGGCACAATGTGCTCGTTAGTATG
Organism: Periplaneta americana; assembly: GCA_025594305.2. NCBI lineage: Eukaryota > Metazoa > Arthropoda > Insecta > Blattodea > Blattidae > Periplaneta > Periplaneta americana. Next base: position 145,538,808 of record JAJSOF020000009.1, read on the forward strand.
CTAAATTTGAGAGTGTTAAAAGAGTTCAAAGGGAATTTCGACGTGAGTATGGTGTGCGTAATGTACCTAAATACGATTCCATAATGTTGTGGTATCAAACATAAGTAGAAACAGTTTCCGTGGTAAAAAAAAAAAAAAACATGCAGGAGGTCGCAGGCGAAACCCAGTACGAGAAGCAGCTATTTCTTGGCTCGGTCCCTAAACTCCCCAGATATAACCCCTCCTGACTTCTTCGTGCAGGGTTTTGTTAAAGACATTGTCTATTCACAGAAACCCAGGAACATTGATGATCTGAGAGTAAAAATTACTCAAGCTTTCCAACACCCCTCTTATGTTACAACGGACATGGGCTGAATTGAATCACCGTTATGAGTTGTGCAGGGTGTGCAATGGGGGTCATGTTGAGCTCTGAGGAATCTCCCATCTTTCAGTGTTGTATGCTCAGAGTTTCAACAAATAAAGTTCAGTAGTAAATGTTTTATGGTGTTTTTATTTTATCCATACCCAAACGGATCACCCTGTAGTTGAAGTCGACTGCAGTTTGCAGCTCTGGTTTCAATAGGTGTGTCGTGCTCCTGTTTCGAAAATATGTCTAATTATTTATTGTTCGTGAGATAAAACACTCTCTTTTTATGAGGATTACTAATTAATATTTGATAGAACAAAACTAGCTATTTTTTCTAAATTTATAATATTGATATTGTTCCATTCTAAACAGGTGATCATTAAAACCCATTTCTGGTAAGCATTATCTTCTACAAAGACTGCATACTTCTAAAGCATCTCTTGAAGAACAAAATTCATCATATAATCAATCATCATTCACGGAAAAATCAAATGTTTAGAATATTGATTTTTACCTTATGCAAAAATAAGGGAGAAAAATACTCGAAAACGAAAAATACTGGAACCGGAAGAGTTAAAAAAATAGGGGAAAATACGAGAGATCCAGGGAAATACTGTAAGGTTGGCAACCCTAACTGGAACACACAGGGGGAAAAGAAACAAAGGAAGGCACAAAATGAGGCACTAGAAAAGGTAAAGTCCTCAAATGAAATAAAGTCAGATATAATTCTATGTATTTCCCTAACTTAATAACTTGTGATTTTTTCCCCTCGTTCACTTCTTTAATCCCACTTCACTTGTTTCATTTTACATGCCTCTTTTTATTAATTTCTCTTCAGGCATGTCATTTTACTCGCCTTCTTTCATTCACTTCTTGCATCCCTTAACCCTCTCGGAGCTTTTTATAGGATTTATTAAACGCCAGTTTTGATCTGTATAACTTATACCAGTACGGCTGTGAATTATCGTAATATGAAATCGTATAATATTATTTCTCTGTTGCCCGTATTTTACCGTCACTTTTCTCGAAACTTAGAAGCTGAATATGTTGAAGTAATATAAATCTATAGGCCTATAGTATTACTGCTCTCCAGAAAGGCAGCAAATTGTATTTTTCTCTGAAAAATAAAATGCAGATATATTATGCATTTCGTGTTACACGTAATGCCCGCTTTATAACGTAGAGTGGATTGAAGTTCTTAAGGTCCAACAATGACTTGATATTACTGTATACATATTACTTTCACGTTACTGGTTCCACATGGCCAGTGGACGCTGATATTTCAATAATTACCTACACCGAAACATCTTTTCACATATAAGCCAATTTTCTGCCTTCTGCCTTTCTCCAGTCATTCCTATTTTCTGTCTTCTTCTTTGTCTATGATCCATATCTTATACAGTGTCTCCCATTTATCTTGTGCACCTTTTATAACTTTTTTTGGATAGGTATTGGAATTTTTGTTTTGAGAGTTATGTTAGAACAAGGGGCTAACATGAGTGTGGAGATTTGGTACATGTAACTACAGACGTGGACAAATTATTAGCAAAATTGAAGATTTTTATTACATATTTTTACAAAATATGATTCTTCAGCTTAGACTACAGTTGACATTTTTGCGTATTTCTAAATTAGTAGCAAAATTGAAGATTTGTATTGCATATTTTTTTTTACAAAATTTGACTCTTCAATGTGGACTACATTTGATATTTTTGCATATTTACAAATTATTAGCAAAACTGAAGATTTTTGTTACATATTTTTACAAAATTTGACTCTTCAATTTGGACTACAGTTTACATTTTGGATATTTCCAAATTATTAGCAAAACTGAGGATTTTTATTTTATATTTTTACAAAATTTGACTCTTAAATTTAAACTGCAGTTGACATTTTTGCATATTTACAAATTATTAGCAAAGTATGAAGATTTTTATTATATATTTTTACAAAATTTGACTCTTCAATTTAAACTACAGTTGACATTTTTGCATATTTACAAATTATTAGCAAAGTATGAAGATTTTTATTATATATTTTTACAAAATTTGACTCTTCAATTTAAACTACAGTTGACATTTTTGCATATTTCTATCTATTGTAATGATAGAAATATGCAAAATTATCAACTGTAATCTATTTGAAAAGTTAAATTTTGTAAACAGAATTATCATAAAAATCGTCATTTTTGTTAATAATTTGTCCACGTCTGTACATTATGGTACAAGATACACGTGAAGTTATCAATTTTTCAAATAGCTCTACATAATTTAATCATGTTACATTGATTACACACATTAAGACAAGTTCAAAAATGTATTACAATGTCTCCTTTCCAATCAATAACAACAATAAAATGCATAATGAATGCCATCATAATGTGCTGTTTCTTGTGGTGCCCCATTCATCTCATGCATTAACTTACACAAAACGAAAGACGACCGACGTCCGTACACGTCGTGTGTTGTGTTTGCTGTCTTAACATGTCAACAAACCACAACAGTCAACGCCACAATCCACGTACAGTGGCCTGCACGTTCTCCGGACCTGTCGTCACTCGATTTCTTCCTGTGGGGAACTGTAAAGGGTACCAGAACATTCTGACAACACCAAACGACGTGCAGCAACGCATTCGACAGGCTTGTGTCCATTCAGCCAGCAACATGCCGGGCAGTCATACGGTCTTACGGGGAACCGCCTTCGAATGTGCATTAATGTGAATGATCACCATTTGAAACATCATCTGTGACTCTCAAAGCATAACATTATCACACTGGAAGTACGTTTTGTTTCGTTTTGTTGTTATCATTGATTAGGAAGGTGACATTGTGATACATTTTTGAACACGTCTTAATGTGTATAATCAATGTAACATGATTAAAGTATGTAGTGCTATTTGAAAAAATTGATAACGTCACGTGTATCTTGTACCATAATGTAGTTACATGCACCAAATCTCCACACTCAAGTTAGCTCCTCGTTCTATCATAACGCTCAAAAACAAAAATTCCAATACCTATCCAAACAAAAAAGTTATAATAGGTGCACAAGATAAATGGGACATTCTGTATATGTCGTCTATCATCTTATATCATATTCTGCCCCGAATTCTTCTCCCGTTCACCATTCCTTCCAGTGCATCCTTCAGTAGGTAGTTTCTTCTCAGCCAGTGACCCAACCAATTCCTTTTCCTCTTTCTGATCAGTTCTAGCATCATTCTTTCTTCATTCCCACTTTCCAACACAGCTTCGTTTCTTACTCTGTCCATTTCACACGCTTCATCCTTCTCCATATCCACATTTCAAATGCTTCCATTCGCTTCTCTTCACTTCGTGATAATGTCCATGTTTCTGCCCCATACAATTCTACACTCCACACAAAGCACTTCATTAGTCTCTTCCTTAGTTCTTTCTCCAGAAGTCCGCAGAAGATGCTCCTTTTTCTATTAAAAGCTTCCTTTGCCGTTGCTATTCTCCTTTTGACTTCTTAGCAGCTGCTCATGTTACTGCTTATAGTACAAACCAAGTATTTGAAGCTGTCCACTTGCTCTACTGCCTCATTTAGAATTCGCAAGTTTACCTTTTTTCTTCCTGAGACCATGGTCTTTGTCTTTTTGGCATTTACCTTCATTCCATACTGCTCACAGCTGTCATTTAGCTCCAGTAGCATATCCCTTATTATCATCTCCTCTTCTGCTAACAACGCCATATCTTCAGCAAATCTTATACAGTTTATTCTTCTTCCTCCTACTATCACTCCTCTCATGTTCTGAAAACAGTTTTTCACTAAATTCTCCAAACAGATGTTGAACAGGGTATGTGATAAAGGGCATCCTTGTCGTACTCCTCTTTCACTTTCTTCTGCCATTTCTTCTCCTATCCTGACTTTGACTCGTTGTTTCAGGTAGTAGACATTTAAAGTAAATAAAGTAGCTACTTTTAAAGATACGCCAGGTTTCATAATATGGGGAACTCTTAAGGCTGGTTCACAATAAACTGGGAACGGAAACGACAACGAGAACGAGAACGGAATTATTGTTAAAATAAATGTGAGCATTCACAATTAACTATTGTGAATTCTCACACTTAAATAGTTTTATTTACAAATATTCCCGTTCTCGTTCTCGTTGTCGTTTCCGTTCCCGGTTTATTGTGAACCAGCCTTAACTTACATTTTATTATTAGCACATTCATTTAATCAGTTGAACGTTCAATGTACTGTAAGCCAATATACCAATCGGAAAGCATTAGCTCAAAACATACACATTAATCACAGGCAGTTTGTTTATGGTATTTACAACTGGATTCCAGGAATATATGTGTAGTTGATGGAGACCACTGCCTGTAATGAATGATTTCCATAACACACACTTCATACGAGCCCTCCCCTAACTGAATAAATAAAAAATGCTTATAAATCAATGTAAATTACGATGTATTACCCTTACATCGACAAACACAGAGCTTAAATAGTGCCTGACTTGGTTATTTTGCACGCAGCATTATGCGTACAATGTTGACAGCATTTAAGCAAGCTAACATGTCCAAGTTTAAGGTGACAACTTCAAAAATTTAATCAGTTATCTTTAAATTAATATTTCAACAGCAGTACTGAAAAAATATTAACACTTCTCCTTTATCTGTCTTTTAACTTACATATTCTACTGGCTTACGAGACAATGCAATGTAGGGAGTACGGATATTTTCTGTGAGTCAAAGTTAGACACATTCACACATTGCGCACCCCCCTGGGTGTGGAATTAGCACTAGACATCACAGGAGAGCCACAAAACAACGGACAACCACCCAATATTTTTGAAAGAAGATACATTTCTTCCATTGCCTACGTCGGGAATCGAACCACGACCGCTTGAATGGGAAACGTGTGCACGTCAGAGCCACCGCGGCAGACAAATATTAACACACGAAACGAAATTCATGTTTATTCCAATAGCTCAGTTGCAGTTTTATCAATAATTGTATTTGACGAGGGCCAATAACACTGATAAATAAATAAGTAAATAAATAAATAAATAAATAAATAAATAAATAAATAAATAAATAAATAAATAAATAAGTAAATAAGTAAATAAGTGAGCAAATAAATAAGTAAATAAATAAATGAGCAAATAAATAAATAAATGAGCAAATAAATAAATAAATAAATAAATGAGGAAATAAATAAATATATATATATATATAAATGAGCAAATAAATAAATAAATAAATAAATAAATAAATAAATGAGCAAACAAATAAATAAATGAGCAAATAAATAAGTAAATAAATAAATGAGCAAATAAATAAACAAATGAGCAAATAAATAAACAAATGAGCAAATAAATAAATAAATGCGCAAATAAATAAATAAATGAGGAAATAAATGAGCAAATAAATAAATAAATGAGCAAATAAATAAATAAATGAGCAAATAAATAAATAAATGAGGAAATAAATAAATAAATGAGCAAATAAATAAATAAATGAGCAAATGAATAAATAAATAAATGATCAAATAAATAAATAAATTATCAAATAAATAAATAAATGAGCAAATAAATAAATAAATGAGCAAATAAATAAATAAATGAGCAAATAAATAAATAAATGAGCAAATAAATAAATAAATGAGCAAATAAATAAATAAATGAGCAAATAAATAAATAAATGAGCAAATAAATAAATAAATGAGCAAATAAATAAATAAATGAGCAAATAAATAAATAAATGAGCAAATAAATAAATAAATGAGCAAATAAATGAGCAAATAAATAAATAAATGCGCAAATAAATAAATAAATGCGCAAATAAATAAATAAATGCGCAAATAAATAAATAAATAAATGCGCAAATAAATAAATAAATGAGGAAATAAATAAATAAATGAGCAAATAAATAAATGAGCAAATAAATAAATGAGCAAATAAATAAATAAATGAGCAAATAAATAAATAAATGAGCAAATAAATAAATAAATGAGCAAATATATAAATAAATGAGCAAATAAATAAATAAATGAGCAAATAAATAAATAAATGAGCAAATAAATAAATAAATGAGCAAATAAATGAGCAAATAAATAAATAAATGAGCAAATAAATAAATAAATGAGCAAATAAATAAATAAATGAGCAAATAAATAAATAAATAAATAAATGAGGAAATAAATAAATAAATAAATGAGCAAATAAATAAATAGATAAATAAATGAGCAAATAAATAAATGAGTAAATAAATAAATAAATAAATGAGCAAATAAATAAATAAATGAGCAAATATATAAATGAGCAAATAAATAAATGAGCAAACAAATAAATAAATAACTAAATAAACGAGCAAGTAAATAAATAAATGAGTAAATAAATAAATAAATAAGCAAATAAATAAATGAGCAAATAAATAAATAAATGAGCAAATAAATAAATAAATGAGCAAATAAATAAATAAATTAGCAAATAAATAAATGAGTAAATAAATAAATAAATGAGCAAATAAATAAATAAATGAGCAAATAAATAAATAAATAAGCAAATAAATACATAAATGAGCAAATAAATAAATAAATAAATGAGCAAAGAAATAAATGAGTAAATAAATAAATAAATGAGCAAAGAAATAAATGAGTAAATAAATAAATAAATGAACAAATAAATAAATAAATAAGTAAATAAATAAATAAATGAGCAAATAAATAAGTAAATAAATAAATAACAAGTGATGACTCCAAGGAATATTCACCACTCATTTCTCGTCCATGTACAAAATTCGGATATTTGTTCGTTATGTAATGCTTGGCTGGCTGTCTTTTGGAACCCGGACCCGAGAAGGGTCTATGCACTTCGGCTCACTATGACCCACTGTGCGCCTTATATGCGATGATTGTTCCAGTCCGATAAGTAGTCCGGGTGGCATTCGTGAATCCGGTGCTGACAGGTGGGTCACTCCACTCCAATACTGATAGAGAGAAGTTTCATTCAAAAACAAGTAGCCTATCTGATAAAATCCAGGATTCGAAGCCCCACGGCCATAGTATTTATTTCAGCATTGGAAACACGTACCATCCCCAGTATTTCAACCGGTGATGAGATTGTAGTAATGATGAAGGCAGATGCCGGGTGATTTTCCTGCGGTTCTGCGCAATATGTCACCTTCATTACAGGGGCGCTAGGGAGCATGTGGCAATATTCAATATTAGTTACATTGCTAAAGTTTCAGGAATGCGTAACAATAATAATAATCAAGAGATCATCAGTGTACAGACGAAATAACACACAATCTTCTTCTTCTTCTTCTTCCTCTTTTTCTTCCCTTCAAGTATTAGGCCAAATGGCCTGTTACGATCTCACAGTTGAATTTTCTATCCAGCGCTTCTTTGGACGACCGAGAAATCTCTTCCCGTTTGGACGATAGTGGAGCATGACTTTCGGGATTCTATCTCTATGCATGCGATGCAGATGATTTATCCATTTGTTCTGATAATGTTTTACGTGATTAATTACAGGTTGTAGTTGTAATTCTTCCATTACATCTTCATTGCGTTTGTGATCCCATTTCGTATATCCCGCTGTATATCTCATACATTTCATTTCATTAGCCGTTATTCTGCTTTCGTCTTTCTTCCTCAATGTCCATGCCTCACTGCCGTAACAAAGTACAGGTCTCGCCAAGGTCTTGTAAAGACGAATTCGAGCATGCCTTTGTACTAGGGAAGGTTTTTTAATGGTGTTAATTATTCCCATTGTTTTGGTGTATTTAGAAATTTTCTGTGAAATGTCTACTTCATCGAAAAAAGATAATGTGTATCCGAGATATGTAAAATAATTTATACTTTCTAATATTTTTTAATCTAAACATATTTTGCTAGGCACAGGGTATTTTCCGCAGAAGGCCATAATTTTAGTTCTTTCTTTATTGATTTTCATATCATATTTAATTCCAATTTTGTTAAAATTAAAAAGTGACTGTTGTGATTCATCTTCTGAGGATGCCACCAGAGCTAAATCGTCTGCAAAAAGTAATGAATCTAGTTGTAAATGTCTATTGATGATGATAATGATAATAATAATAATAATAATCATCATCATCATCATACTGATGAAAATGATTATAATGATAATGATCATAATAATAACAATCATCATCATACTGATGAAAATGATGATAATGATAATAATAATAATAATAATAATAATAATAACAATAACAACAATAATGCTGAAATAATAATATCTTTTAGTAATATTAATAACAAATTGACTTTTAGTCTGATATCTGGTAATTTTATGCAAAACATTTTACAGTCATCTTTATTTGTATCTCCTGAAAAATGATTATCAACCATACAGAGAAGCGGGACAATACATTAAGAATTTCATATTTTAATAAATAATACGTAACATTATCAGGATTAGTTTATTAATATTTTCTGTATACAGTACGTCATAGAATCGAGCGTAAGTAGTATAGCAAATGGCACACCGGACGTGAAATCTGCTGAGACAGTCAAGCCGAGCACCAGTTTCGCTTCTCTTTCACAACCTCGCATGTGTTGAAACGTAACTCTGCATCCGGTGCTATTGCCACTACTCAGGAATATGAAAATTTAGTGACACGGTTTCTCGTCGAAAGCAGGAAGCAATGCTTTGCAGTATTTTACTACTGTAACTACACGTGGAGCAGAGAAATAGTGTGTAGGCAGAAACTCACGCCTTAACATCCGTCAAATTTAGAAGTAATGGAAGAATACACAGAATAGAGCTGAGATAGCGGCGTAGGTGACATGCTTCACGCACTAAACGCTCCAGCACCTCAGAAATTGTGATGGATGAGTCTGCAGAATCGACAGAAGAGAGATCAAGAGAGGGATGCCAGGGGGTGAGGAATTCCCTTGTCCCTCACTGCTCTCTAACGATGAAGAAATCTCATGGGCATGAAAGAAATCCTCCGCGAAGGACTTTACTAACCGACCAAAACCAGACCCATTAAAATACGGATCATCATCATCATCTTAGGAACTTGGTACCAAAACATTGCTTTCAGGTCGAGTCCAGCCAGACATATACATTAGCAGTCTTACTAATAAACCGTGTATACTTTTTATACGAGACTTATGCAGAGTTGAGACAGAAAACATTACTAATAAACCAGGCATAAGCGATGGATGTATAAACAGTCTGTAACTAAACAATGAGAATTGCTTTGCAATACTTATACACACGAAACCCCTTGTTTAAGCGTTGTATATAGAGAAAAAATGGCCGCCCCTCTAACAGCTGTTCGTATCGACTGTCATTTTATGATGATGGTTGCCGTGTAACCACAGAATAATTAGAATAATACCACAGTCTACTATATACAGTCACGAAGCTTGAGTTTTGAGGGTGCTAGAAACAATAGACTGTGACGGTATTATTTTGCATTGCCTGTAATGAGGCGATATTAGCGATCCTAGTGGTGAGCAACTACCTAATGTTTGCATATTTACTACATATTGAGCTTCGCGACTGTATATACTAGACTGTGATAATACCGGTATTGCTGTAGCTTGTGCTCTTTGACCAAAATATAGTGTGGTAATCGATCAGAGCCAGTTGTACTATCGATACTTAACACGGCACACTACAGCGCTCTGCCGGATGCAATAGAGAACCCCAGATATTCTATTATCTTTCGTAATGAAGTAATGACGAAACTATGACGTAGCTGTGTATAGTCGCGACGCTGTTATTCCCGGCGTGACTCCTCCTCTTTGCTTACGTCTTAGGAAGTGAAGGCTCTATAAAGTCTAGGTGGGTAGTATCGTTCACCATTTTTGTTCTTTCGTTGCCGAGCTACCATACGAGGAATCTATTTGCCACACCGTTAAACATTATCATGTCGTAGCTCCTATGATAATAAATCAAACGCGCTGTAATTCAGCAAATAATTGAGCGCAAATAACGTCTTCGTGTGCTTTCTGCGAACGCCAACGAAAGAGCCAAACTGGCGGGCGATTATATTAAGTATTTATCGAGCCTTAAGAAATGAATAATGTCTTCCTCAGCGAATCATAAGACGCACACGTTTAAATGTAGCCGACCTGCAACGCGATTGGCTGCCGGAAATGAGAGAGACGGGACTATAACAGTTGTACTGTTATACACGACGTATGTAGTGATTATTAGTAAGGAATTTGTACACGACTTATAAACGAGCTACTCAGTGTATAAGTATAACACAGTTAAACGTCTGTATATAGAGTTTTTATTAGTAAGACCGTAGATCTATTGGCTAATATACTATACTCTGTTCACATAAACAACTCACAGTATATCCGCAACTATGGGTGGATGACTCGCCACTATATTACAATAATATGCACAGTAGAGAAGCAGTTTCATTACGTACTAACGTTTGCAGTGGAGTAGTGCAGTTTAATGAGCGGTTTTCAACGTGACAGAAGTTAAATCCTCCAATCGCAAGAAGTTGAAGTACAATGACAACTCAGCTTACAGGTGTTCAGTCAATGACAAGTCAGCCTTGTACCGTTATAAAACCGCAAGTATCGATTATTCTCGGATACGTAATCGAAAGAGAATTAGCGAAAAGTACTAGATCATATATATACAAATTTATTAATGTTAAAATCCGTGATTGTCTGAAAAGTGGCCGACAATGTTCCAGATAGTTTGATTTACATAACATTCTAATGGCTTTCTTTTGTAAAATCAAGACGCTTCCAATTTTGGTTCCATTTCCCCAGAAAATTAGGGCATATCGGATTATCGACTGAAAGAAAGAAAAGTAGGCACATCTTAAATAATTATGAGAAAGGCAGGTCGTTAATTTCTTTAACAAATATAAAACTCTTGATAGCTTTGTGCATATGTATTCGATGTGCTTATCCCATGTTAAACTGGAGTCCATAAAAAGTCCTAGAAATTTTGTGTAGTTGAGTCTGTTGTCCTTATTTATTAGATAATTTAGGCTGAAAGTTATGTTGATAGTTTTTTATTGATTAAGCAAGAAACCATTACATTCAAACCATAAAGCCATCTCTGATAGAGTGTCATTGTTGAGAGCATGTAATTGATTTAGAGCAGAGAAAGAGCATATTGATGAAGTACCATCCAACATACAGTGTCAGTTTACTGAAACTCAGCAAATGGAGAGTACCTAGTACTTTGCGCTTGCGCTCGTTTCATAAACATCCATACTCGCTTCTTAATTACTATCATTATAGGCTCGTTGCATAATGTACTATTCATTTACTTGTTTCGAATATACCTTTCCTATGTCGCACTTCTCCTCCAATTAATATCGTTATTCCCTTTTAAACAGAAAGGACGTCAAGGGAAATGAAAGATGTCTGTCAGAGATTAAATGTTACCATTAAAGGTTTAAAAATAAAACATTAGCAAAATTATGAATATTGTCGTTTTAATTAAATAAAACCTTTTCCATTACGTTCTTAATTATCTTTTTGGAGAACAATTCGAGTTAATTAAAATTCGCAATGGAGCTAAACATAAAAGTACAAGATATAAAAACAACATGTAATTTGGTGCAGATTAATCTTATTGCCCGAGGTCTAAATCCAGAAGAGTGGAGTGAAGATATAAATCTCGGTCCATAAAATGACAGTAAAGTAAGAACTGAATTGCGCTCCATTACAGCATCTACCACCTCCTTCACTCAGTCTTTTGCCCAAGAGCAGGTCTTTCACTGCAAACCCAGCAGTTCTCCAATCTTTTCTATTTTCTGCCTTCCTCTTTGTCTCCGCATATGATCCATATATCTTAATGTCGTCTATCATCTGATATCTTCTTCTGCTCCGAACTCTTCTTCCGTTCACCATTCCTTCCAGTGTAACCTTCAGTAGGCAGTTCCTTCTCAGCCAGTGACCAACATATTCCTTTTTCTCCTCATCATTTTCAGCATTATTTTTTCTTCACTCTTTCCAACACAGCTTCGTTTCTTATTCTGTCTTCCAAACAAGGCGGTCCGAGTTCGATACTCGGCCAGGTCGTAATGGAATTTGTGGTAGACAAAGCAAGCGTTGCAAAATTTTTCTCGGACTACTCCCGTTTTCTTTTATCATTCCATAAACACTCTCCACGTCCCCCTCAGTTAATCTACCATTTGCAGTAATAAAAATAAGCTGGGTTGATTACAGTTTCTGCTCAGTTGTAACAACTTTTGTTTTCGCTCTTAACTGAACCACTAAAACAAGATCTTATGTTTCTTTTGAACAGTATGAAGTTCAAGAAAATCAACTTTGAGCAGTAACATATGCAGGATAATGAAGGAAATGAATGGTTGCGAAATGCGTGAACTAGAGTTGAACAACAATCGAGAATGCAAGAGTAACCGCGCCCCCAAAGCCGAAAACCCGTACGACAGTATTGCATACGTCGTTGACTGCTTAAGCGAACTTTCAAGACAACGGGAGTGGTCAACTCTCGAACGTCAAGCAGCCTTGAATCGCCACAGTTGTTTATACCGGACTGAATTTTTATCTGTTTTCGCAAGAGTTTCTGGGCTAGTGTTACAAACTTTCAGGGATGATGGGGAAGGGCATATGTATCAATTTGAGATAAGGAACCCTGGTCCGGAAATGACCGAGTCAAAAGGTACAAGCAAAAATAGTTGTGTGGAAACTAAATAATTTTATTCCTCTGTACACCTTATTTATATGTATTTATCTGTACATCTTACACATACTGTATTCATCTGACGTTGTTTACTTGTCTACTTACAGTATTCCATTCAGTGCGCTGTCTGAGGGATGGGGACAGGAAACTACACTAAAGCAATGCAGATAGCTTAATGTGTAACGGACATGGTCGGCCCTGATATGCACGTCTGTAGACAGTAGTGTATGTGTACAAGTTGCAGTGTCCAGTCGATCAGTCCTAGTGAAATGGAGGAGTACACGAGAGCGGAATATGCAGACATGATTTTCGAATACGGATGAGCCAATGGGAACAGTAGACAAGCTCACAGATTCTGTCGGGTACAAGTACCCACGTAGGAGACATCTAGCCCATACCATCTTTCCACGACTGTTCCAGATGTTAAGGGAAGGAGGCCGCCTGGTGCCAAATTACAATTCCATTTCCATACAACTATTTTTGCTTATAACTTTCGACTCAGTCATTTCCGGACCAGGGTTCCTTATCTCAAATTGATACATGCGCCCTTCCCCATCATCCCTGAAAGTTTGTAACACTAGCCCGGAAACACCCTGTATGTATAAACAATCAAGTAGCCTATTTGGAACATCATCTCTACCTTTCAGTGTACAATAATCCGTTCTCCAATCTTTATTTATTTACTAAGCCCTTATTAAAAGACTAGGATTTTTTTTCCTTTGTTTGAGATCAAGTGTATAATCTTCAGTAAAAAAATTTTTACGCTTTATTTAACGTTACGTTTTATGTTTCTTAGAGAATTTTTTTCTATTTATGACACCACAGGCAATATCTGATAATAGAACCGGAATATTTTGATAACTATGATACCGTTTTGTTTTGTCTTTTTGTACCAATTAAGCATCTTTAATGTTATTTCTTTCAATGATGTATGTTATTTAAAGTTACGAAATCTTTCCACGCCGATCAAATGCTATTTCGAGAATGATGAGCGAGACTCGAAGCGCACGAGAGTTACGAGACGAGATTCGAAAGACAAGTGCAACGAACACGGCGAGCGAGAGCGGCAGTTACTCGTAGTTTTGTTCATCTCTAGTGTGAACATTGTAATGAGAAGCTATGTTGTCATCTTTGTTAACACTTATTTTTGCGTAAATAGCCGATGTGCTAACCATGCAAAACCAAAAGCATAAGTTCACTGCTACGCGCTTATATCCGAGAAAGTGAAGTGAAGTTCGCCACATTTACATGAAGGCTATTGTATGTATTTGCATTTTAATCCGGACATTTTCATAAGTTCGCTAAGTCCTGAACTCAGCTCCTCTGTAACTAAATCGCTTGAAACTTGACTTGTTAACTGCGATGGCGTGACACAGAGCTGGCCACATCTGCAAGTCTTTGGATCGATGCATGATAAGGATAGAGGCCGAATATTTTGAAGTTATCAGCCCCACAATCTTGGTTTTGAATAAAAATGGCAACCCACAGAGCACACTAGATTGAGTAAACGTGGACCAGCTCAGCCTGTAACGAGCGTACGGACATTAATACGTAAACTGAGGTTAATTATTAGTGAGTAAGAACACAGTAGCCACTCTCGTCTGGTTACAGTATTCAATTCAATTCAATTCAATTCAATTTATTTGGCCATTAGACATACGGTTTTAGGCTTCGTCAGAATACATTGAAAAACATATAAATACATTTTTTTTATTATTATCCAATGTAATAAACCCTATTTCACCCTGAGGTATATTAGGGTTATAGTTGGCACCAAAATACATATTTTATAAGCAATAAACAATAATAAAATTATAATACAAAATTGTGGTCAAGGTTACAATTCACATGAATTATGTACAAGAATGCACCTTAATGAAAGAATGGATCGTTTCATAAAGCTTCAAGGCATATCTCTATATTTATATCTAATGGTTATAGGAAGAAATATATATATATATATATATATATATATATATATATATATATATATATAACCTATTAAACATGTTATTTTAGAAGCAATAAATAGCTATACTAAGAGATGGCTTAATATTTGCGAATTAAATACATTATTTAGTAACAACAATTGGCAATAATCAGGTATTACAAGAAATGGCTCAAAATTAGAAATCAAATGCTTAATTAAAACAAAAATTAAAACCAATAGTACAATATTATAGTATGCGAAATTGAAGACTTACAGTTTCATTATAGTTGATAAGAACTAATACGATTTTTTTTCCCCGGAATAATTTAACATGTTACAGTTTCACCAATATTCTATTCAAGAATGACATGAAATATTTATATGATTTAGAGTTGGTAAGTATATTGGTTAACGGTTTGGTAAACGTATAATTTAAAGTATCCAGTAACAACTCAAGCTCGTATCTTTCACGGTAAAAGACTGGACAATCATATAATACATGTTTGACATCTTGACATTCCTCCCCACAAATGCAAGTTGCATCGTCTTTAATATGGAATCTATTTAAGTATTCCCCGAATTTTCCATGCCCAGTCAAAAACTGTGTCAGTATGAAATTTGGCGTTATTACTTTACATTTATTACGATAATAGACCGTTGGAAAATACAGCTCTTTTGTAAGAATTCCCTTATCACTATTGACCAATCTTTCGTTCCATTCTTGCATATAATGTTCTTTGGCTAATTTTTTTGATATAGGATATCGGACATGAATTGTACGACAGTGGCACATCAGAGTTGGCTGCCATCTTTGCCAATTCATCGGCTCTCTCATTTCCAATTATCCCAGTATGCCCTCTGACCCAAGTTATATATGAGTAAATACATTAAAAACACTAATAAAAGAAACAGTAAAATTTAAATAATAGGCCTACAATGAAAACATGAAATAATTTGAAACTTTTAAATTAAAGCAAACTAACTAAATTGCAATTAAACTTATTTATTAAAATACAATTTCATACAAATTTGTGTTGAAAAACTCAGCAACAGAATAAAATGGATTATTTAATAACCAATTGTAAAATCTAGTTTTGAAGCTATTGACTGGCAATTTATAATATTCACTGGGGAGCTTATTATATAATTTCATCCCCATAATTAAAAAGTTTGTGTTGCTCTTGTGTAATCTACAATATGGAATATTAATTTGTTCACTATTTCTAATTTCATGATCATGTATATTGGCCAGTAATGAGTAATTGTCGATATTTTGCCGAGTGTAAAGTATTAGATCATATATATATATATATATATATATATATATATATATATATATATGTATATATACAAATTTATGATTGTTAAAATCCGTGATTGAAAAGTGGCCGACAATGCGAATGTAGTCAAGAACCAGTATGATGCCTTCAGAAATTTTGGGAACAACTGTACTAGAGAATCCAATATAAAGGTCAAGTAGGCCTACAGAGACCGTTGGCCGTTACTCTGGTTCAAAGGCGTGAGGTGACTGTGAGAGAAAGTGAGGAGAAAATGATTTTGGTGTCAGTCTTCAAGTTAAATTCGCCACTCATGCAGTTATTAATGGATTGTAACGGCAGTTCTTTTTAACAGACTTAACTAATATTTTATAACTCTTTTAAGTTCGTAGGTAATCGGTCCAACTTTCCACTACATAGTACACAAACACATAGCTAGTAGTTCCAGCACTTAAGATACAAAGGCTAATCATATTAACGTACAAGAAGTAATGACTCCTTTTCGAATAATAAATTTCAACTTACATCTACGCGGCTGATGGTTTGGCCATATGTTTTCTCATATTTTTACGTGTTTTTTGTAACAATTAAGTTATTTCGTCACATAGCGATTGATATTCCTACTTACAGTTTGATTTCCTGAACTGTTATTAAAATGACTTACATAAAAGAAATCATATACTAGCACTCAAACAGAAAGACAAACTTTGTTTTCCGTCGTAAAAAATCATTTTATATTCTGTATTTCCAAAACGAAAGATATAACCAAATACCTTACTATAATAATACCGGACAGCTAACAGTTTTGCGTGCGAACGACGCTGGTGCTGCTACCTACCTGCTGAGATGCTCGCGAAACAAGCTGTAATCAACTGCAATGTATATTGTTGCTGGGCTAGTTAATAGTTTTAATAATTAGTGCTGTGTTAAAATGTCAGGATGTATGTGTGCTGTTTATAATTGTCACCAGGGGCGGATGCAAGGGGGGGATTAAGGGTATATACCCTCCCGAAATTTTGAGAAAAAATACGAAACAAGAAACAAAAATAATATTAATTTTAATTCGTGAATGTACATAGGAATTAGAGAGTTTTCCACGTAAATTCTCTTTGGTAAACTGTTAAATTCCAAGAACTACAGGAAGACAAACACAGCGTTCTTACTTCAAGACAGAGAGTCATGAAGAGTATTTTAGGCTTTTAATTTTCCTTCTCCTCATAGACTATTTCATTAGTCAGCTCAAGGACAGGTTTTTAAATCATAAGGGAATCCTAAAAGTCCATACAAACTTTGCTGCCTAAAAACATAATGCGAGCATCAGATGAAGATTTAGAAACTGCTGTTGAGGCTATAGTAAATCAGTGGCCCAATGATGTTGATGCATCACCAGAGTCTTTCTTCAATGAATTGAAGATGTGGAGAAGAAATTTCCTTGATCAGAAAAATCTTCACTTAATACTTACTGATTTTATATCATCTTTGAACAGGTGCAATGAAATTATTTTTTCCCTGCACTCACAAGGCGCTGAAACTTTTCTGCACGTTGCCTATAACTACAGCAACACCAGAACGGTCGTTCTCAACTTTGCGGTATTTGAAGACTTACTTGAGGAGCATGATGGGAACAGACAGATTAAATGGACTGGCCTTGGTGTATATACATAAAAATGTAGAAGTAAAAGCTCATGAAGTACTGGATGAAATGTCTAAGAAGCCTCGTCGCCTTCTTCTGTAAATGTCATTCTGTCATTGTTTTTGTATTGAAGTCATTGTAAATGTTAAAATTAAAAAATTATGGTTTATTTAACAACGCTCGCAATTGCCGAGGTTATATCAGCGTCGCCGGTGTGCAGGAATTTTTTTCCTCAGGACTTCTTTTACATGCCAGTAAATTGACTGATATGAGACCTGTCAAATTTAAACACACTTTAATGCCATCGAGCTGGGTTGGGGTAGAACCCGCAACTTCGAGCACAGAAGGCTATACCGACTACGCTACTCAGGCCAATTTGTAAATGTTCGTGACTCGGAAACAAATTGTGAGTATATAAACTTATTTCTCATTACTCCATTTTTACTATCTCCTCAAATCCCTCCCCGAAAAAAAATCCTGCGTCCGCCCCTGATTGTCACAATTGCAGCATTACAAATTGCTCCAAATCGTACTTTCGATTTTCGACAGTTCATAAAACGTGAGTCAACAAAGTTTGTTATTAGGCCTAATGCCTTTGTCTCTGTGTCGATAGAAGAATAAAAATTAGCTTTTTTATTTAGGCCTAATAAATGAATAGAAGTTAAAATATATTGGAAATGTTAAGGTTTTAGCAAATTAAGTTTTATTGTTGTCTACATGCCTTAAATTATTACAAGCATCAGAATACTACCATTTTTATTTTTGCAGTTGTCAGCAATGGGTATATAAATCATTATTGTAAATTCATTCCTAATGTCAGAACTGATTTTGTCTCACTAAAGCAATAAAAAAATAGGCCTATATAACAATTAATAATTACGGAAAGTAATATGAAGTATGCAATATTCTCATAATATGCATCTGTGATATAAGGTAATAATTTTACATTAAATACTATTCAACATTTCTTAAGTGTTTCATATATAATTCCACAATAGTAACTCACGTTTCAAACAATAGTCCGAATCCCGCTATGTTAATGTTTGTATATGTGGACGTAATTTTATCCCGCTCCGCTAGATGTCAGGTCCGCGATATTTCGCACTCACGTCAATGCTACTAGTATTCAGCTGCCCGGTATTATTATAGTAAGGTATTTCATAGAACTTCATTGATTTCCTCTGATTGAGGTTCTGGTTGATATGTACAGAAGTTGCAAAAAAAAAAAAAAACCGGACCGACCCTTGTAGCTGATTTCAGAGCCTTGTTCACTCCAGAGCACGATAGACTGGGAAACTTCTTTTCGTTCCTTATTCAAATTTATTCCCAATACTTTTCGATTGCAGCGATATTTTACTACTTAATTAACTTATTATTCCCAGAACATGAATTTTATCAGCAATCGAAAAGTATTGGGAATAAATTTGAATAACGAATAAAAAAGTTTCCTTCCCAGGCAGGTTTCGATCCACGAAAGTTTTAGTTACCAGTCTATCGTGGTCTGAAGTGAACAAGGCTCTGAAATCAGCTACAAGGGTCAGTCCGGTTATTTTGCCACTACTGTACATCTATTATCAGACAGTACATATCACTTTACGATATGTGTAAGAGGAAGAACAATTGTTTGTATGTATCTGAAGACTGACTAGTGTAATATGTAGCTAGTGGGCGATGTGTGCAATGGAGGGGGAAAGGAACTGGCCACCCTACTCCATTAATCCTGATCTAGTTGCCTTATAAGTGGTGCCATCTTGGTGTCACTTGAGAGGTTCAGACCTGTCTTTGGACAGTTAATTAAAAAAACATCTCCATTGACAAATTCTACGGCTCACATAGACGTATGTCAATAGTATGCACAAATCAACAGAAAAAATATCTGTTTATTATAATAACTTCAATATTGTGTTTATACTTACGAAAAGTGGTTATCAAAAGTTACAGGCATTAATGATTCGTTTTGAATATGGACCTATATTTTGTCAAATAACCAGTACAGGCCTGTAGTAAGTCTACTTACATGAATTATAATGCACTTCTTAGCAAATACTTGCCAGGGTTAACTCTATTAAAAACAGCTGTAGATCAGACACCGAAGAAAAAAAAACATTTCATCACGTTCAATTGTTCTTTTTAATTTATAGATGTTATATAATTATATACACATATATATAATTATATACATATATATATATATATATATATATATATATATATGTGCGTGTGTGTGGGTGTGGATGTGTGCGCGCGTTGCAGAACATGTATGTATGTATTTATTCACACTGCAATGGGTATATACTCGGTGGCAGTGGTAACTAATTACACTCAATAATGACAATAATAAACACAATTAATAAAAAATACAAATAATAATAATAATAATAATAATAATAATAATTATTATAATAATAATAATTAATACTAACAATAATTAATAATAACAATAATAACAACAATAATAATTAATACTAACAATAATTAATAATAACAATAATAATAATAATAATATTAATAATAATAACAGGGAACATCCTAAATTAAATGAAGCACGATCACTTAAAATAACATTTAAAGTAAATCTAATTTGTATCTTAAACCTAAGTTCGAAATAAAACCCACGAGTATGATAAGTTCATATCTGCACAAGTACCTTTCAACACTACACTCATTTCGCTGTCAACGCACTCACTGCACTGGAACTACGACACATTTCACTGATTCTATCCTATTTCACTAACCTGCAAAAACATTTCACCGCTCAAATACTTTGCACTGCCACTATAAACTATAAAGCTTCACTGACAGGAACACGTTTCACTTACACAACACACTGCACTGACAACATAATTCTTCACTGATACAACACTGCAACAGCAAAATATCAATTACACCCTTTAAATACTGTGTATAATTACCATCTATTAGTAAAGTCCTTACGCCTATTTTTAAATACATTTTTGGTTGTTGGTAAAGCCTTTAGTAAGTCTGCAGGTAAAGCATTCCAGTTTCTGAAAGTACGATTGAGAAAAGAAAACTTTCCAGTGTCCGTCCTCTGCCTTCTTTCCCTCAATTTATATGAGTGGTCGTTCCTTGAAGAGTAATTTGGCGGTTGCAACCTATTTTTTATTTCTCTCCAGGCAGGCTCACCTCTGTATGTTTTGAACAGTGCGCATAATCGAATTCGCGTTCTCCTGTCCGTGAGTGTGTCCCATTTTAATGGTGAATTTTTCCGACAATACTTGAGAGGCCGTTTTTTAATCTTTTCCAGTGTCTTAATATGTTCTAATCTGTAAGGATCCCAACATGCAGCACCGTATTCCATTACTGGACGTACTAGTGATTTACATGCAATCTCTTTGGATTTATCAGAGCCTTTTCTTAGTACCCTCATCACAAAGTGTAACGCTCTCCATGCTTTTCCCGCTGTCTGTAACGTGTTCCCCCCCAGCCAAAATCGCTGCTAAATGTTATTCAGAGGTATTTACATTTGTTAACTTCCGGAATGGTTTCACCCCCTAACGTATACGATACGATTATTTTATTTCTTTTCCTTGTAAATCTGATGGCTTTGCTCTTTAGAGAATTTATTTTCATTTTGTTGGCTATTGCCCAATCGTTTATTCTATTGAGGTCATTCCGAAGAAGAGTAGTATCTTCATAACTTTTTATTTCCCTGTATATCATACAATCATCCGCGAATAAGCGAACCCTAGACAAGATATTAACTGGCAGATCATTTACAAAAGTCAAGAATAGAAGAGGCCCCAAGACACTCCCCTGTGGGACTCCGGAAGTAATTTCAATTGGGTTCGATAATTCCTCCCCAACCCGTACTCTGTGTGCGACAAGTTAAAAATTCCTTGATCCACTGGAGTACTCTGAAGTCAATCCCCGTTGATTGTAGTTTAACCGACAATATATCGTGTGGACTACATCGAATACGCGTGAAAAGTCAATAATCACTGCATCTACTGGCTACTGGAATCTATTACGTCTTCTAAATCCTGACATACAGTACTAATTGACTCTCACATGAATAGCCCCCAGAAATCCATGCTGGCAGTTATGTAACCAATTTGAGTCATCCCAATGCTGCCTTAGATAAGCTGAAATCAAGTGTTCCATCTGTTTGCAAACCACAGAGGTGAGGCTGACCGGTCTGTAATTTTTTGTACCTGAGCGAGACCCTGACTTATAAATTGGCACCACTATTGCATCTTTCCAATCTCGTGGGACAGTACCATTGTTAAATGATATTTCAAATATACGCACTAGATAGGGAATCATGGCTTCCCCTCCCAATTTTATGTAGAAATAAGAAGTAGCTTTAGTTTCTCTTCTAAATGTCCACAGAGACAAATAATTTTACAACTTTCATTTTGACATTCTCATTTCACAATATAATAGTAGATCTACTACAGCCCTTGTACTGGTTATTTGACAAAATATAGGTCCATACAGCTGTCAAAACAACCTTTTCAATATATTTCACAAGAAGTTAAATTTCATACTGTGTCAGCTTCATTTTATTACAGCTCGGCACTAGGCGGTAGATCTCTCTATAATAAAGGTAGCATTGTTATAATTCGAACGTGCCGCAGCACCAAGAATAGGGATTATATTGAAGAAGGGGTAGGAGAAATATACCCTATGTCGATGTAGACTTTGTTACTCTGACAGTGAAAAAAGAAGGGAAATCAATTACGGAATAAAAATATTCAAATGTAAATATGTCATTTAAAAAAAAAAAGTTCGAGGGGGTTCAAACTCGGTAACTCCCCTCCTTGCGTACGCCCTGTCCTTTCAAGAGGAATTGATTTGGGAGAAAACAGTCAAAATAGATTTGGTGAATGTAACTACAGTACTCATCGATGGAAACTGAAAGCTTCCCGAACCTATATACATATATATATATATATATATATCTTCTACATATATACATATATATACACACATACATATACATATATATACACACATACATATATATACACATACATACATATATATATACACATACATACATATATATATACACATACATACATATATATATATACACATACATACATATATATATATACACATACATACATATATATATACACATACATACATATATATACACATACATACATATATATACACATACATACATATATATACACATACATACATATATATACACATACATACATATATATATACACATACATGCATATATATACACATACATGCATATACATATATATATATATACACACATACATACATATACATATATATACACATACATATATATATACACATACATACATATACATATATATACACATACATATATATATACACATACATATATATATACACATACATACATATACATATATATACACATACATACATATACATATATATACACATACATACATATATATACACATACATACATATATATATACACATACATACATATACATATATATACACATACATATATATATATACACATACATATATATATATACACATACATACATATACATATATATATATACACATACATATACATATATATATATACACATACATATACATATATATATACACACATACATATACATACATACATATACATATATATATATACACATACATATATATATACACACATACATATACATATATATATACACACATACATATATATATATACACACATACATATACATATATATATATACATATCAAGGGTACAGAGAAAGAACGGAGTCACAATTTTCTTAAGGGTGATACCATCTAATTCAGTATATTACTGCAAAATTTATTGTTGTTCCTAATGAAAATGTAGGAAAGGATGATTGTATCCGTAGTGATAACCCTCCTTTATCAGTTTTGATAAGAAAACACACAAATTTTGCAGTAATATACTGACTTAGATGATGTCATCCTTATGAGAATTGTGACTCTGTTCTTTCTCTGTAAAAAAAACAAACAAAACAAAAACAAACAAAAACAAAACAAAAACAAACAAAACAAAAACAAACAAAACAAAAACAAACAAAACAAAAACAAACAAAACAAAAACAAACAAAACAAAAACAAACAAAACAAAAACAAACAAAACAAAAACAAACAAAACAAAAACAAACAAAACAAAAACAAACAAAACAAAAACAAACAAAACAAAAACAAACAATACAAAAACAAACAATACAAAAACAAACAATACAAAAACAAACAAAACAAACAAAAAAACACACACACTTATCCATTAGTTAAAATTTACTAAATGAAACTTTTTTTTTTCCAAAATCTGAATCTAGCTAAGATATTGTCGTAACAATTTCATGTTAAAAATTCACGCCACTGCCCTGCCAGACGAGCGTCATCAAGTTCAGAAGTCACATTACGCCACTGGATGCAGTTCAATCAAGTGATCGCTCTGAAAACAAAACACCCGTAAAACGTCAAGATTTACCAGCTCTGAGCAATCACAGTGCAGTGTGGAACTTGATAAGGAGTACTGTGTGACACAGGACGTGAGTTTATTCACCCCTGCACTGCAGCAGCTCTCCGATGTAGAGGAGTCGAGCTCTTCCTAGTTCCTGTGTAAAACTGTGCAGTCACGTGTTTATACTAGATTCTGGCGCCGCAGGAAGGGAAGTACAGTGGAGTCCCTTCGTTGTTTATAGATGGGGGTAAAAACTATTAGTCTATCAAAGGTCATTTTATACCATTGTACGTACTGTCTATTACATTATTGGTCTCCTGTAACCACTCCCGAACGATTAAATCTATGATTGGTAGACAGAGAACATCTTATTAACAACAGGGTGAGTATAAACACTGTACATACTTGCCTCTAAGCGCTGGAGGCATCATGCAGCAGATTTCCTACACGTTTCAACTTAATTTTTTTTGTCTGAGTAAATGTATTATGAAAGGGAATCAGTCTAAATGACTTAAAAATATTTTTGTCATTCACGTTAAAACATTTACTTTATTTAGAGGATTTACCACTGTAATTACTGTATTTACTCTTATACAGAGAAATCATTTTATTTTTACTTCAATTTTTATTTTACTTGAATTTTTTAATGTAATTCACTCCCACCACCTCTACTAGTAAACTTCCAACCGTTCTCCAGACAGAACCAAGGCCACGTATGCGGTCATAGTAAGCAGTACTGAGTGAGTATAGTGCGTTTCAGAAATATGTTCACGTTTTCCAGTAACGAAAGAACTTTCAATATTGAATCATATTTTCGTACAAGTACTGTCGTCCGTTTGCCTACGTCGCATCCCTGTTTCCCCCACCCGCTTCTGCTCGCCCCTTTATAAAGGCTAGTGGCTGGGCTGTCTTAGCTCTTTTCTGAAAACATTAATTTCTGTTAGGAATTGGACGTCTACGTAATATTATACCACTATTTAAAATAACTTACATAAAAGGACCTCGTTAAGTAATTAACTGTCACGTGATTTCCCCCCCTTTCTACGACCCTGCTATGTAAGCACTTGAACGAACAGTAGATAGCATGTCTGAGTAATTTTATCTTTTCGGATCGGGCAGAAGTGAAGACTGAATTTACAGTACGTAAGGTACTCTTTTATAGAGTAGGTACAGAATTATTTCAACATGATTTACTAGTACGAAGGCGAAAATGGTAATTGGAATTAGGTACAATGATCTATAGTGCGATAATGCACAAAAAACTGAAGCCTGTATCGAATGAACGGCCATCATTTTCAAAAATGTGTTTAAATATCCATATTATAATTATTTTTCAGTTTAACTTCATTTCTTTATTGTACGCTAATGTGCTGTAGACAGTATAATATACACTGCATAATGAATACGTCCGAATGGATAGCTTAATTCGTGAGTAAAAACACTTATTGTTAATATAGCACTGTATTTTGATTAAACAAAAACCTAATGAAAATTATCAAACTGAAAATCACGATATTTCCTAGTTTAAGTAAATAGATGAACTACTTTTCTTTCCTCCTATAACCAGTACATTGATTTGTTTGTATTTTACGCCAGTATCATCGAACTTCAGTCGTGAAGGGGGTAGAAAACGGTGTTTCCGGTTCTCAACCGTTAATCCAAAGGTATAGCCTGGTTAATATTAAAAATGTTAGTAAAAATAAAATGATGTCCCTGTATTTGTACTGCATGTGTTATTAAAAAATCTTGTCCTTATATTTGTATGTGTACAAATTTAGATGCTAAAATAATTCTTATTTAAGTTTGTAATATTTTCGTGTAGTATACGTTTAAATACATTTCTTTCTTCTTCTTTACTCTATCTTTTGATGTCAACGTCGAGTATGAGCAATTTCAATTTTATTGCGTAGTAGACATAAGACAAATCATATTATATACTTCTTAATTTAACTGAGGAATCCGCCCCTGAGCAAAAGTTCTACTCTTTCAGGGTTGGGCTAAAGTTTTACCTGTTTATATTATATTTTATGTTACAATTATTAGCAAATACATACATAAATAAAAAATAAATAAACTGCATTTCGTTTTCGACATCGCAATGACATCACGTCGTCCCAAATGTCCCAGCTTCAGCGAAACCTTTAACGTCAACCGTACCTATACTGTTTTCGCTGTAAGAAAAATCCTAATGTAAACATAGCACGTTTCTGTCATACCCGTGATTGGCTCCCAGTCGAAACACTCACATGACGCAGGAAAATATAGTTCGTATTTGGAAACTACAATCTTGTATAATTTGAAAGTAAAAAATTGAATTTTAGTTGATAAATACGATGAAACGTATAACTTCACTCATATGTAAAACGTTATGTAAAAGAAAAGCTACCTTTATGTTTTGTTATGTAATATGAACGCGGATGAATACCAACAGTAATACCGAGGTAGTCTGTTCTTGTCACAAGCTGGCGTCACTTGAGCTCGTAGTTGTTCACGTAAGCACGTGGTACTGTAGTATGGCTTCTGCATCTCTGGTGTGTGTTGTTATTACACATAAGAGTGGAAACCCTCTCAAAAGTGGAGAAAAACAAATAGCCTTAAATGTATATAATAAGTTAAGTGATTTTTAATTAGAGTAATTATAAAGTATATGTGAGGTGGAAAAATTCAAATATCTTGGAGCAACAGTAACAAATATAAATGACACTCGGGAGGAAATTAAACGCAGAATAAATATGGGAAATGCGTGTTATTATTCGGTTGAGAAGCTCTTATCATCCAGTCTGCTGTCCAAAAATCTGAAAGTTAGAATTTATAAAACAGTTATATTACCGGTTGTTCTGTATGGTTGTGAAACTTGGACTCTCACTCTGAGAGAGGAACATAGGTTAAGGGTGTTTGAGAATAAGGTGCTTAGGAAAATATTTGGGGCTAAGCGGGATGAAGTTACAGGAGAATGAAGAAAGTTACACAACGCAGAGCTGCACGCATTGTATTCTTGACCTGACATAATTAGGAACATTAAATCCAGATGTTTGAGATGGGCAGGGCATGTAGCACGTATGGGCGAATCCAAAAATTCATATAGAGTGTTAGTTGAGAGACCGGAGGGAAAAAGACCTTTGGGGAGGCCGACACGTAGATGGGAGGATAATATTAAAATGGATTTGAGGGAGGTGGGGTATGATGATAGAGAATGGATTAATCTTGCACAGGATAGGGACCGCTGGCGGGCTTATGTGAGGGCGGCAATGAACCTTCGGGTTCCTTAAAAGCCATTTGTAAGTAAGTAAGTAATAAAGTATATGTTTCCCAAGCAAACTAATGCATAGTATAGAGGTTAGGCCTACTTGACGAGTAACAGGAAATGTTTAACATGAAACAGAATATACAACAGTAGGCGGGAACATGTATTGAGAATCTATGACGCCAAACAGTGGCCAAAGAAGCCTCACTTCAGTCACGTGCTATTGTTTATATTAGGATTTTCCTTACAGCGAAAATATTATAGACAGACAGCATAGTGGATAGAAGACGGAAAAAGTGACCACGCCTCGTCTGTTCACACAACTTCATCCAATACTCCGCTATAAGTTAATCTGTATCGCCCCGATTGGTGCCTCAACTTCGAAGTCTACTCATAATAATCAATAATAAAGACGCTAATGTGAGGCTTGAAGAAGGGAAGTGTAAATTTCTGGTTAAATGTAGAGAAATCGATTTTAAATTACACACAAGAAACGTATGATCATTATTTTGGGTGTAAAGTAGGGAACTGGACGAATATACTGTATTGCCTGATGCGTAAAGGAAATGGAAAAAGAAGCAAACTATAGTTATCATCCCATGCGTAATCTACTCCTGTTACGAACGGCAGCGAAAATGTGCGACTGCCATTGTAGACTAACTCCCACTTATGAGGTTTGACTTTTAAATTTGCGTTGCACTTCCATATTTCAGAAGTACGAGCGTACCTTTAATTTGCAACGCCATCTGCAGAGTATTCTCGGAACTGCATTACGTCACGTTATTCGTTTTTCACATTGTACACTTGTTGCTCAATATTCCGCATTACAGTTGGTGCCGTCTCTGTTCCTCTTCCATCAAGTCTGGTTGTGTCATCATCACAGCGCTTGATTCCATTTACATTAGCTAATCTGAAATGTCCAGTAGTACACACAAATGGCAATATGCCACAGATTCAATTTTTTTAACCCACACAACGTAAACAATAATTGTTCTCGTTTCTTTACTTGGAATTTTGCATCACTCTTGCTACCAGTAAGGTAGTTAATTGCTTATTGATAGGAGTGTTATTTTTGTTATTAACGATAATTGTTGCACACGTCCTGGGATCCTGTCCGCACGGCGAAGGTCTGCGAAACGCTAGACACCACCAAGTACGATCAATTATAGCCACTACCCTTAAAGATGCCGATTATAACACCTTTGAAGAAGTAGACTAAATGGTCTCTCCGTTACTGGCAGTACACGGCGCATAGATATACTAATAGCTTTCAAGGAATCTACAAGATCTGGATTCATAATTGACCCCACTGTGCGTTTCGAAACGAATGAGGAACAGCCAGCAGAAGTGGATAAGGAAAAAAAGAATATCTACAATCCTACCATTCCATATTACCTCCAAAATTACCAGCTAGAAGAGCTTGAAGTAATCGGACTTCTGGTTGGAGCAAGAGGTGCCACTACTCTCTTCATGAAAGATGTGTTTAAGAGGCTTGTAATACCTACATCTATTATTCCGATTGTAACTTTAGCTGCATTGAAAGGATCAATTGCTCTCCTGAAGCATCATCTATATTCGAAATGAAACCAAGTTCATTAGCATTCTTTACTTTTTTGTAACACTTACCTCTCTAAAACTAGGTATATTTCCACCAGTCACAAAATGTATTTGCAGCTATGTACTTGTAGGAGTTTCATTGTCAAAACAAAATTAATGGTTCACTGAACTTGTAAACATTTATATGGTTAAGTACTCTTTGTCCCTTGTGGCAGCTCACGAATAGTGAGAAGACTTTTAAATTCTACATTTCCTATCCTATTTGCTGACGACTTACAAATATACAGGATGTTTCCGAGGTGGTATTACAAACTTTCAGGAATGATGGCGAAGGGCACTTGTATAAATTTAAGGTAAGGAACCATGGTCCCGAAGTGACTAAGTCGAAAGTTATAAGCAAAAATAGTTGTGTGGAAATGGAATTGTAATTTGGCACCACGTGCCCTTCTTCCCTTAACTTTTGGAACAGTCGTGGAAAAATAATATGGGCCGGATGTCTCCTACGTGGGTACTTGTCCCGATACAATCTGTGAGCTTGTCTACTGTTCCCATTGGCTCATCCGTATTCGAAAATCAGATCTGCTTATTCCGTTCTCGTGTACTCCTCCATTTCACTAGGACTGATCGACTGGGCACTGCAACTTGTACACATAAACTGCTGTCTACAGACGTGCATATCAGGACCGACCATGTCCATTACACATTACGCTATCTGCATTGCTTTAGTGTAGTTTCCTGTCCCCACCCCTCAGACAGCGCACTGAATGGAATACTGTAAGTAGACAACGTAAACAACATCAGATGAATACAGTATGTGTAAGATGTACAGATAAATACACATAAATAAGGTGTACAGAGGAATAAAATTATTTCATTTCCACAGAACTATTTTTGCTTGTAACTTTTGACTCTGTCATTTCCGGACCAGGGTTCCTTATCTCAAATTGATGCATGTGTCCTTCGCCATCACCCCTGAAAGTTTGTAACACCACCTCGGAAACACCCTGTATATCTCTGCACCTACGTCGGCACGCAATAAATGAAGTTAACAATGGTCTAAAATCAATTATTTCATGGACGAAAAAATTTGGACTAAAACTGAACTCGGAGAAATCACCGGCAAGTATTATGGGACATCAACGACTTTCAAGTATATTTTAAACACAGGTAACTTATCCCTTAGAGTGATAACGTAAAAAAATCTAGGAATTTATATGGACAAAAACTTGAGTTGAAATACTCAAATCACACACACATGCAAAATAATTTTTATGAAAATTCACAGACTAAAAAGAGTTCGAAATATCCTTCCGTTGGTTCTCAAGAAGAATTTAGTGCAGTCGCTCTTGATGCCTCATTTTGATTACTGTGACACTCTCTACACTGACCTTAACATGAGACTGACAGACAGACTACAGCGTGTTCATAATGCATGTGTTCGATTTATTTGCAACGTCCGTAGATCTGACCGTATCATACCTTCACTAAATATGCTGTCCTGGGTCCGTCTCAAAGAGCGAAGAACTATTCACTCTCTCACTTTACTCTTCAATATTCTTCAGAACTCTAACCTTAGCTACTTAGCTTCTCGTTTTCAACACTTGTCCTCATATCACGAAATAGATACTCGCTCACATCATCATATCACCACAGTCCAGTATATACAGTCACGAAGCTCAATATGTAATAAATATGCATCCATAGATAGTTGCTAACCACTAGGATCGGTAATATCGCCTCATTACAGACAATGCGAAATAGTACCGGCACAGTGTATTGTTCCTAGCACCCTCACAACTCAAGCTTCGTGACTGTATATACTAGACTGTGATATCACTCTCTCCATTCTTAAACACAGAACATCCTTCTACTCTTCATCTTTCACCGTCTCTGCAGCTCATCTCTGGAACTCTCTACTACATGTCAGAGACTGTCGGACATTGTCTAGTTTCAAAAATAAACTAAAATTGCACTTTTTCATTCGAGATTTCTTTCAATTATAAGCCCTTTTCTCTGCGATAGTTTTGTAAATATATATATATTTCTTTTCCTTCCTTTCCCCTTTTTTGTTCTCTTGATCACCAGATGGATTTATTATCAGACCCTTTTATTGTGAAGTTTATTTAATTTTCGTATTTCTTTTCCTCTTTTCTATTATTATTTTATTACATTCCATTTTGTTATATTCTTCCTTATGTTTTTCATGTTAATTATTTGTACTAAATGAGTTGGTTTTTATTGTATTCCAATGCATTTTACTTTCTTTTTTCTATTATGGTATTATTTTCAGGTTGTTTAGTGTCGATTTTGTTATACTTACTTACCTACTTAATGGCTTTTTAAAAAACCCGGAGGTTTATTGCCACCCTCACATAAGCCCGCCATTGGTCCCTATCCTGAGCAAGATTAATCCATTCTCTATCATCATATCCCACCTCCCTCAAATCCATTTTAATATTATCTTCCCATCTACGTCTCGGCCTCCCCAAAGGTCTTTTTCCCTCCGGCCTCCCAACCAGCACTCTATATGCATTTCTGGATTCGCCCATACGTGCTACATGCCCTGCCCATCTCAAACGTCTGGATTTAATGTTCCTAATTATGTCAGGTGAATACAATGCGTGCAGTTCTGTGTTGTGTAACTTTCTCCATTCTCCTGTAACTTCATCCCTCTTAGCCCCAAATATTTTCCTAAACACCCTTAACCTATGTTCCTCTCTCAAAGTGAGAGTCCAAGTTTCACAACCATAAACAACAACCGGTAATATAACTGTTTTATAAATTCTAACTTTCAGATTTTTTGACAGCAAACTGGATGATAAAAGCTTCTCAACCGAATAACAACAGGCATTTCTCATATTTATTCTGTGTTTAATTTTCTCCCGAGTATCATTTATATTTGTTACTGTTTCTCCAAGATATTTGAACTTCCCCACCTCTTCAAAGGATAAATTTCCAATTTTTGTATTTCCATTTCGTACAATATTCTCGTCTCGAGACATAATCATATACTTTGTCTTTTCGGGATTTACTTCCAAACCTATCTCTTTACTTGCTTCCAGTAAAATTCCCGTGTTTTCCCTAATCGTTTGTGGATTTTCTCCTAACATATTCACGTCATCCGCATAGACAAGCAGCTGATGCTATTATTATTTTTGTTGTAATATGTTAGTATTCTGTTATCTAACGTTTTGTTAAATTTTCACTGCTTGTATACTTTGTGAACTGGTAGAGTGTAAGAGAAGGCCCTATGGTCTTAACTCTGCCAGTATAAATAAATTATGTTATTATTATTATTATTATTACTATTATTATATACGCGAAATGTGCACCGCAGAGGCGACGTGGTAGTAGCTTTAACAGGATAAACATTTATTGATAAAACTGAAATGTGTAAGCGTTCAATGTAAAATTACAGAGATTAACAACAGAACTTAACGAAACTATTGCTTAATATAAACAGTAGTAATTCCCAAATTCTTCTCCTGAACAGAATTCGACTGGAGGACTAAAATCTCATGATTTCCCCTAGTCTTCTCTAACATTCTTGTCAAAAATGAATCGCAGTACGTACGGAAGTAAAGAGGACAATGTTTTCATGAAGAGTTATATAAAAATATAATTTGTTCATCCCCTCTAGCGCCTCTGAGTAAATCAATCACAGTTGTTTTGTAAAGCTCTGGTTCGTTAATCGGTTTAAACGCTGTTGAAATTTCTGTCGTGACCGATTGCTGTTCTGCAAATATCCTCCCTCGTTTCCACTGCTTATAATTTTGTTTAGCCTTCAACACGAGTCTCGTCATGTCCCTATAATCGTGATTACAAAACGTATTTTCTCAAAATGGCTCCAAAAACTATGAGAAATGATGACTACTGCTAAGTATTGAGATACTTTTGTATTGTATGAACGACTATCGCTAAATGTTGATATACTTTTAATATAATATCGTAAGCATTTTACGTGACCAGAATATTGTACGAAATGGAAATATAAAAATTGGAGATTTATCCTTCGAAGAGTTGGAAAAATTCAAATATCTTGGAGCAACAGTAACAAATATAAATGACACTCGGGAGGAAATTAAACGCAGAATAAATATGGGAAATGCGTGTTATTATTCGGTTGAGAAGCTCTTATCATCCAGTCTGCTGTCGAAAAATCTGAAAGTTAGAATTTATAAAACAGTTATATTACCGGTTGTTCTGTATGGTTGTGAAACTTGGACTCTCACTCTGAGAGAGGAACATAGGTTCAGGGTGTTTGAGAATAAGGTGCTAAGGAAAATATTTGGGGCTAAGCGGGATGAAGTTACAGGAGAATGGAGAAAGTTACACAACACAGAACTGCACGCATTGTATTCTTCACCTGACATAATTAGGAATATTAAATCCAGACGTTTGAGATGGGCAGGGCATGTAGCACGTATGGGCGAATCCAGAAATGCATATAGAGTGTTAGTTGGGAGACCGGAGGAAAAAGACCTTTAGGGAGGCCGAGACGTAGATGGGAGGATAATATTAAAATGGATTTGAGGGAGGTGGGGTGTGATGATAGAGACTGGATTAATCTTGCACAGGATAGGGACCGCTGGCGGGCTTATGTGAGGGCGGCAATGAACCTTCGGGTTCCTTAAAAGCCAATTGTAAGTAAGTAAGCATTTTACACTTTAAACAGGAGCTAGTTTTACGTGTAAATTACTCACTAACTCTTGCCAACAAATAATAATAATAATAATAATAATAATAATAATAATAATAATAATAATAATAATAATAATGATTTATTTAACCTGGCAGAGTTAAGGCCATACGGCCTTCTCTAACACTCAACCAGAAGTAAAAACTGCGTTACAGAAACACTACAAATTTACAAAGTACACACAAAACTGAATAAGATAATAATAAAATGTAAACAACAAGTAAGAAGAAATCAGACATAATATATAACATAGAGAAGGAAAGAAAAAAGCATAATAAAATGTGAACAGCAGGTCAAAAATAAATGAGGCCTACAAAGTATAAAAATAAGACAATTATTGATAATAATAATAATAAGAATAGTAATGATAATAATAGGCCTAATGATAATAATAATAATAATAAATAATAATAAAATAATAACAGGCCTAATAGTTATTACTAATGGTAGTAATAAAATAGTGCAGTACAAAGCATACAATGAATACAATATTTTTAAGTATACACAGTAAGGAAAATTACGTTTATATATAGCTCAACTTATCACATTAGAGGTATACCATTATCGGAAAATATGTAAACAAAAATATAAAATAAGTTGAATATCACTAGAACATAAAAAAAATGTGAATACGTGGAAACATGCAATACAACAATTGTCATAATAGTAAGTTAGTTTGGCAACTCGTCATAAGATAATTTTCTAACTTGGATTTGAAAGATTTCAATGTTCGGCAGCCCTTGACTTCAGGCGGCAGAGAGTTCCAGTGACGAGAGGTAGCAACAGTGAAAGATGAGGAATACAGAGATGATGTGTGAAGTGGAATTTCTAGCGTGTTACCGCGTTGTGATCGAGTATTAATATTATGATAGCGAGAGAGAGTATGAAAACGAGCGAATAAATAATAGGGGGATGAAGTGTGCATAATTGGATATAGGAGAGAAAGTGAGTGCAGATTTCTCCTCTCATGTAACCTAAGCCATGATAACTTCTCGAAAGAAGGTGAGATATGATCATAGTATCGAACATTACAAATGAAGCGGACGCACGCGTTATGAACACGCTGTAGTTTCTGAGTGGAATCAATCCTGAGATCACTGAACAAGACTTCGCAATAATCGAAGTGAGGTAGAATGAGTGTCTGTACCAGCGTCTGTTTTAATTTAGATGGATAATGATACAATCTTTTTAGTGAATGGAGAATAGAGAATGCCTTCTTACATGTATATTTAATATGCGTATCCCAACTAAGATTAGATTCGAAATGCACTCCGAGATTTTTTACGGTAGAGCTAAACGGGATGATTGTTTTATTCAGTTTCACAGGTGGAATATTCAGGTCGTTGACTTCAGGAATTAATCTACGGTTCGCGAACAGAATAGCCTGTGATTCACATAATTTATTTTATAATGATTTGAATATAAGTGTATAGCACGATATTTTAGTATTAATTAGTTTATATTATATTTACATTAGTTAATAATAATCATCATTATCATCATCATTGTCGCCATATTCATCCGTTTGACATCAATTGCCTGCAGCAATCTACAGTCGTTCTCTCAGGTTCTGAAGTAAAGTTAAAAATCTGCTACATCTCACAAGCAAACGTTCTGATGGGAGCAGATAAAAAAGTTAACATTTTTTCTTCCACCATGTTAATAATGTCAAAAGAAATGCTTATACGAATTTTGGCCACTCGACCGCAATTACGAGGCCGTCCAGAAAGTGATTTTCCCTGGGGCCGTTTATAGGAAAAAGCACAATTGCATGAAAATATTTATTGAAACAGACACAGCAATTGTTGCGGTATTTGCCAACATATCCTCCACTCGAATTGAGACATTTGTCATACCATGGGATCAATTTTTGTATCGTAGAAGTCAGCCGCCTCAAATCGGGACTACGTCCGCACCTCTCTCTGTCGATCCCATGAAATGAGAAATGTCTGAATTCCGGTGGAAAATATGTTGAAAAATAGCTCAATAATTGCTGTGTCTGTTCCAATAAATTTATCTAATGAAATTGTGTTTTTTTTCTGTTAACGGGCCCCTGGCGAACTTATTTTTTTACGGCCTCGTAATTGCGGTCGAGTAGCCAAAATTTGTATAAGCACTTCTTTTGACATTATTAACATGGTGGCAGGAAAGAATTTAACGTTTTTATCTGCCCCCATCAGAATGTCTGCTTGTCAGCTATAAAAATGAATTAAAAACCACAATTTAAATATTATTTGGCTATATCCGAGAGTAAGTACAAAGTGGTAGATGCCAGAGAAAAATATCGAGAAATGTAGGCTATAGCATTGTACTGAATTATGAGATAACTAACAAATTCACCCATTTAATTATTTAGTATAAAATATATTATTATGACAAAG
This sequence comes from Periplaneta americana, assembly GCA_025594305.2. Lineage (NCBI taxonomy): Eukaryota > Metazoa > Arthropoda > Insecta > Blattodea > Blattidae > Periplaneta > Periplaneta americana. The sequence continues at coordinate 145,574,957 of JAJSOF020000009.1, forward strand.
ACATAAAAAGAGAAATTATGTAGGCTACCTTCCACAACATACGCAATATGTGAAACTAAGACTAAGAGGAAGGCAGAAAATAGGAAAGATTGGAGAATGCTGGGTTTGCAATGAAAGATCTGCCCTGAGGCAGAACTCGTATGTCTGTCTGTCTGTCTGTCTGCCCGTCTGTCTGCCCGTCTGTCTGTCCGTCTGTCCGTCTGTCCGTCCGTCTGTCTGTCCGTCCGTCTGTCTGTCCGTCCGTCTGTCCGTCCGTCTGTCCGCCCGTCTGTCCGCCCGTCTGTCCGTCTGTCCGTCCGTCCGTCTGTCCGTCCGTCTGTCCGTCCGTCCGTCCGTCCGTATGTATGTACGTGATTTCCGTATTTACTGGACGTTATCTGGAACTGGCAAGCTACCAAGTGTTTCACTGAGATCGGAAAGAGAACCGGTATCGGTACTTGATATGAACTTACAGTTCTTGGAATCCGTAAGAAGGGAAACATTTGTAATTTGTCTTGTGTAATAATTTTATCTTCTTACTGAGTTTATAATTATGAAATAGACTTATTGGAACAGCACAGGGTGCAGTATTTTCAATAATGTAACTTATCATATCACAATGTTCAATGTTCTATAATGCCTTTCTCCATTTAAAAGTTCGCTCATCAATAGCTTCCAAATCGATAGATTTTGGACATAAGTATATTAGGGTTAAATCGATGTAGATTAATGCAAAGTACATTATTCTAAATTATTTTACATTCCACCTGAGACACTGTACACTACACTTCGAAAACCCGTCCACTATCAAATCTCAACTGTAACGCATAGTTGACAAGGCCTCACTCATACCTCCCTTCATGTTTTATTTCCCAAAGGCGTAAATGGTAAGAGGCATTATTTGTATCATATATTGATAATCGAGTAGGAAATTAAAATATTTATGTATGCAAATCGTTCTACGAGCCTGTCCTTGTGAAATAAAACTAGTATAAGATAACATAAAAAGTTATATGGTGGCGAAACGTGTACGTAAATAACGTATACAAGGCCAGACCAAGGAATGGAAATTAAGTTTTCGTGGTGTAGTGTTGGAAAGGAGGTAAACTGATATAAAAACACTTTTGGAGGAAATTCAAAACATTAAACTCAAATTTATATATGTATTATTTATAGTAGTAGTGTTCAGGATAACACAGAGGGTTTGAAATTGAACGGGTTACATCAGCTTCTTGTTTATGCGGATGACGTGAATACGTTAGGAGAAAATCCACAAACGATTAGGGAAAACGCCGAAATTCTGCTTGAAACAAGTAAAGCGATATGGTTGGAAGTAAATCCCGAAAAGACAAAGTATATGATTATGTCTTGTGACCAGAATATTGTACGAAATGAAACTATAAAAGTTGGAAATTTATCCTTCGAAGAGGTGGAAAACTTCAGATATCTTGGAGCAACAGTAACAAACATAAATGATACTCTGGAGGAAATTAAACGCAGAATAAATATGGGAAATGCCTGTTATTATTCGGTTGAGAAGCTTTTGTCATCTAGTCTGCTGTCAAAAAATCTGAAAGTTATTATTTATAAAACAGTTATATTACCGGTTGTTCTGTATGGCTGTGAAACTTGGACTCGCACTCTGAGACAGGAACAGAGATTGAGGGTGTTTGAGAATAATATTTGGGGCTAAGAGGGATGAAGTTACAGGAGAATGGAGAAAGTTGCACAACGCAGAGCTGCACGCATTGTATCCTTCACCAGACATAATTAAGAACATTAAATCCAGACGTTTGAGATGGGCAGGGCATGTAGCACGTATGGGCGAATCCAGAAATGCATATAGAGTGTTAGTTGGGAGGCCGGAGGGAAAGATCTTTGGGGAGGCCGAGACGTAGATGGGAAGATAATATAAAAGTGGATTTGAGGGAGGTGGGATATGATGGTAGAGACTGGATTAATCTTGCTCAGGATAGGGACCAATGGCGGTTTTATGTGAGGGCGGCTATAAACCTCTAGGTTCCTTAAAAGCCAGTAAATAAGTAGAAGACCACTACTATCTTCTACTCAATATGATAGCTGTATATTTCACACAGCGTAATTCCAAGGCTATCTCAATTTTATGAAACTATAAAACCTACCAATTGGTATAATAAAATTATCATAAGACGTCCCCCAAGAAACGTTTGATTTATCAGATGAAAACTACTAGAGGTAACAGCTGGATATGATATGAAATAAGATTCTGATGATCATGACAATAAAAGCGCTGATACTAAGGCAATTACGGATTATCCACGAATTACAATGGTCAGAAGATTTGTACCTGACAATATCAGTGTAACAGATGTCAAGTCGAGTGCTTTTAAACCTGTTTTCATTATTAGCAGTTGTATTTAACCTTGAAAAGATTTAAATTATCCATTAAAGTAACTTGATTTCGTGCCAAGCAATCCACGCGCTGTTCTAGTAGAATCGGAATTGCCATTTTTAAAATTCATTAAAAGTACACATTATGCATTACTGTAAAAGGAAATATTATGCCGTGTTTGAACTCTATATGCCTAAGACTTTAAAATGATTCAAGGTTTTTAGTAGATTTGAGCACCGCAAAGAAACTGCGCTGATATCAAATGTGTGCACTTATGCAATTATCTGTTGCTTAACGCTAGAAGTTTCTCGGCTTGTATTTGCTCACTTCACTATTTTACCAAAAATATCCACTCACTTCATTGCCATGGATTTGCTCATTTGGTGTCAACTCCAGACGGTTTTTCCTGCTATCTAGCCACAGGACTTTCAGATGTTTAATACCACCCGACTTTATAATAGAATTCAACATTGTTCTGGATTTTTTTTTTTTTTTTTTTTTGCTCTTCTTAAAATTTATGCCTGCCAGTTTTCTTACGGTTTTTATTTTGCATACTACACTAAATTGATATCCAGGTCCCTTCATGTATCTTAACCCCTAAATTGACGAAGTATCATATAGGATACAACAGGTTAATAGGCTATCTATACTAATAATAAATCTGTAGCCGAAATTTTTCTGGTAATTTTCGATTTTCCAAAAATAATTGGTCCTAACATATATAATTAACCACCCTGAAACCGAAAATCGCTTTTTGGCATTTTGTCTGTCTGTCTGTCTGTCTGTCTGTCTGTCTGTCTGTCTGTCTGTCTGTCTGTCTGTCTGTCTGTCTGTCTGTCTGTCTGTCTGTCTGTCTGTCTGTCTGTCTGTTACCTTTTCACGCGATAATGGCTGAATGGATTTCGATGAAAATTGGAATATAAATTAAGTCCGTTGTAACTATGGCATTCAAAATACATTATTTAAAAGGGGGGTTATTTATAAGGGGGCCTGAATTAAATAAATCGAAATATCTCGCTTATTATCGATTTTTATGAAAAATGTTACATAACAAAAATTTCTTTAAAAATCATTTCCAATAAGTTTTATTCTTTGAACAATTTTGATAGGCCTGATATTTAATGAGATAAATGAATTTTAAAATTAAAATAACTGCCATCTAAGGCCGTGTAATGAAATAAACAAATGACTTCGTCTATAAGGGGCCTTGGTCAACAACAATCGAAAGCTATGAATCATAGCCTACAGAAAATGTTTCTGTGTTCGTATGAAGCAATATCGGAAGCTAAATTAACCGATTTGTATAATTAATTATTATTTCACCATTGGAAAGTGTAGTTTCTCTGTATGGACATAATGCTATAATGTTATTACAGTAACTTCTGAGTGAATTGAGGACAGGTAAGATTAAAATAGCTTCTTATGCACAGAAAACTTGATAGGCTATTCTGTGTATTCGTTTCCTGTATTTCTTAAAATAATATTTATCTCAGAGAATTAACGAACAACGAGAGTGTATTGATTTAGTATGCAGTAATGATACGTTAGCTTAGCATTTGATTATTTTATATTCCAAATTTTAACTATGCTCAATTGAATCGAGTTAAAATACATAAAATATATATGCATTAAATGCAATGCAAAAATTTGGGTAATGAGCCAAGCAGATTATGTTGCCCTGTTGTAAAATAAAATTTGTTCCTCCTGAGATTCAAGAGCCCCCATAAAAAATTGAAAAAATCGGGGTACATCCGTTATCAACACACTTTTTATATAATATAATATAATATAATATAATATAATATAATATAATATAATATAATATAATATAATATAATATAATATAATATAATATAATATAATATAATATAATATAATATAATATACAGTTATTTGAAAGGTTCAGAACCATAGTGGGCCAAGCGCCATTTACTGAATACGTAGAAAACAAGAGTTAAAATTAAGTTATTACCATAATTCAATGGAAACATATAACAAGTAAAATAAAGTATAGGTACACATTAAATGTAAATGATGTCAATGTTCATTGAACTATGGATGCATGTAATAAAAATTAAGAAATATGTTAAAGGAATTGTCATTGCACCAAATGAGTGCTCTCTGGACCAAAATGATTCCATTTTAATTATTTAAATATAATTTAAATTAAGTAACATAATAAACGATTTATCCTTCTATCAAACACGAATATTCCCTGGATCAAACGTCCTATTTTAATTATGTAATTACTTTATATTTATTTCTAACGGGTGCAGCGGAGCGCACGGGTACGGCTAGTATGCAATAATTTTAATAGAACAATAGAAAAAAATTGGTAGCCTAGTAAAATTAAATTTTCACAGTACTATAATATTGTACAACATATAAAATATGGACATTGCGATTGTTGTTTTCTTTACGGTCCGACAAAGTTTAATAAACTAGTGTGAGAAATGATCATAGATTTCAAAAAATACATATGATTTGGTTAAGAGATCTTTTACATGATATTCTTATTGAATTTGGTATTCCCAAGAAAATAGTTCGATTAATTAAAATGTGTCTCAGTGAAACGTACAGCAGAGTCCGTATAGGCCAGTTTCTGTCAGATGCATTTCCATTTCACTGTGGGCTAAAGCAAGGAGATGCACTATCACCTTTACCTTTTAACTTTGCTCTAGAGTATGCCATAAGGAAAGTAAAGGATAACAGAGAGGGTTTGGAATTGAACGGGTTACACCAGCTGCTTGTCTATGTTAGGAGAAAATCCACAAACGATTAGGGAAAACACGGGAATTTTACTGGAAGCAAGTAAAGAGATAGGTTTGGAAGTAAATCCCGAAAAGACAAAGTATATGATTATATCTCGTGACGAGAATATTGTACAAAATGGAAATATAAAAATTGGAAATTTATCTTTTGAAGAGGTGGAGAAGTTAAAATGCCTGGAAGCAACAGTAAGAAATATAAATGATACTCGGGAGGCAATTAAACACAGAATAAATATGGAAATGCCTGTTATTATTCGGTTGAGAAGCTTTTATCATCCAGTCTGCTGTCAAAAAATCTGAAAATTTATAAAACAGTTATATTACCGGTTGTTCTTTATGGTTGTGAAACTTGGACTCTCACTTTGAGAGAGGAATATAGGTTAAGGGTGTTTGAGAATAGAGTGCTTAGGAAAATATTTGGGGCTAAGTGGGATGAAGTTACAGGAGAATGGAGAAAGTTACACAACACAGAACTGCACGCATTGTATTCTTCACCTGACATAATTAGGAACATTAAATCCAGACGTTTGAGATGGGCAGGGCATGTAGCACGTAAGGGCGAATCCAGAAATGCATATAGATTGTTAGTTGCGAGGCCGGAGGGAGAAAGACCTTTAGGGAGGCCGAGACGTAGATGGGAAGATAATATTAAAATGGATTTGAGGGAGGTGGGATATGATGATAGAGACTGGATTAATCTTGCTCAGGATAGGGACCGATGGTGGGCTTATGTGAGGGCGGCAATGAACCTCCGGGTACCTTATTCATTCATTCATTCATTCATTCATTCATTCATTTTATTCCATAGATCTTACATGAGCAATGAAGCTTTAAGATGTGGAACATGTCAACATTTTACAATATTACAATTACAATTTTTACAAATTTTTATAGTTTTACAATTTAGTAATTTTCTACAATTTTTACAATGTTGTACAATTTTTTTTTACATTTTTTTTTTACATTTTTTTTTTCTTTTTTTTTTTTTTGCGAGATGTAGTGAGATGAAATGAGGTCGGAGGATTCGCCAAAATATTACCCGGCATTTGCCTTTTCGGTGGGGGAAACCTCGGAAAAACCCAACCAGGTAATCAAAAGCAAGTAAGTAAGTAAGTAAGTAAGTATGTAAGTGTGAGAAATGAAGCTTTGCCAATTTAAGGGTTAACCACAAAGTGTTACGTAGAAATGTGTGTTGCGTCACATAATACAGTTTGATCCGTTTGGGAGAACATAAAATGACTATAAAATTTATAATGGAGGTGCTGTAGAATTCATTTCAGTTCCAATGTGATTCTGAAACACGGAAGTTTTGTATCATCATTGTTAGCACATAAGAAACGAATGTAGTTAGGCCTACTCAGCAACGACCGAATAAACAAAATAGGCCTACTTCTTGAATAGATGCATATTTTCTGACGAGTCAGTGGGCGAGTGAATACCCATAATGCAATCATATGGGGACGTGAAAATCCGCATGTATCATATGAACTGGAAAGGACTAGTCCTACAGTTAATGTTTGGTGAGCGGAAAGTCGCTATAATCTGTATGGGCCGTTTATCTTCGCAGAGGAAACAATTCGATCAGGACCATACCTGGACATGTTGAAAAACTTTTTCGAACCACAACTGCAACAGGAAAATAACATGGGTATCGTATTCCAACAGGATGGGGTACCACCTCTTTGGCCAACAGACGTCCGTGATTATCTGGATGACACACTTGATAACAACTAGTGTGGTCGAGGAGGGCCAATTATGTGGCCTGCAAATTCCCCGGACCTGACACAACCCGATTTCTTTCTCTAGGGTTTCGAAAAGAATAACATGTATGACTTAAAGCAAAGATTTTCTGAGCTTTTGAGAAAGCTTCCCCTGGGATGTTAGACCACACCTGGGGGGAATTAGCTTCAAGATATTAACTGTGTCGTGTTCGCAATGATGGACACGTTGAGGTCTAATTTGGACAAAACTCCCATTCTTCTAGAACAGCGGAGACCAAAGCGGGTGTCTTGATTACATCGTGTAATCACAGACATTCAAACGGGTACGAGAAGTTTCCTGTACATAGCTGTGTGTTTCATTCACGTACTGAAGGCAAGCAGTGGCGGTGTCATGTCGCTCTACAAACTCTGTCTCTACAAGCAGTAAGAGGTGGTTTCGTAAAGAATGAGGAGAACTTTTCTGTTGTTCTTTCGGATAAAATGTAATATGTTTACTTTGCTCAACGGTTCAATTAGGAGTATATAGAAACATTAATTGCCACGCTGAATAATGTATTATTATTAATTATTATTACTGTTCACTAAGTATGCGTTTCTATAATTCTTCTGTACGTGCATGAATATTGATATTTTTAGATCTTCTCCCTAGAAAGATAAAATTATTAGGTTTTATCTCAACTTTAATTTTCTTAATCTTTAGATGAGGGTAACTATTTATTACTTATTCATTTAATAATAATATTGTAGAAAAACTGATTCAATATTATGTGCCAACGAACTGTTAAACACCAGGAATTGACATGTCTTAAATCATAGGCAGGAAGAGAAAGATGAGATGAAATAAATAATGTAAGGAAGTCAGCTACCTAATGAGGTTTGAAATATCTCGTGCTCTAAAGCCTTTTAATAGAACAGAATTTCTCAAAAGAGTAATGATTAAAATAGCTTAAATAACTTGTCCATAAGAAGTTTTTAATTTTGAAAAAAACTACGAATTTCTCGACCCAGTACCGTAATTTCCCATAACTATGGTCCAGGCACCCAACTATGGTCCAAAACGCATTATGTACTACTTAGTCCCCCAAGAGTTCGGTGTTTGCCATTTAAGGCGCCACTGTGATGGAATTATGTTCCCCATAGATGCTTCTATCTACCATTACATGTGGCAATGATATGGATGCTTAACAAGGTCAGTGTGCATCGTTCTATTGAATGTGTGAAGACACGAAATCATTCAGTTTGTGATTGTCTGTTTTATTAAGCTCTCCTCTGTAGAACTGGTACGTTATAGATATATGATTCTTTGTACAATTAAACCTGGCTATATAGTGTTTACTTTCACGTAATAATTACACTGGCAGATGTTAAGGACTCTGCGTGAAAAATGTTTAACCTCAAGGCTAGAAGTCAGTCCTCAACTATGTACCACAATTTTTTGTGGACCATAGTTGTATTTCATTTTGAAATATTTGTTTTAATGAAATGTGATCAATGTGATTATTTACTTCTGCAAATACGGCATCTCAGTATATTCTAAAACACTATTTAACATTATAGTCAAGTAAACAAAGAAACAGGCTGTTCCAGCATCAATGGTACTAGCACGAATGATGGTCCGGTAAAACGAAAACTCCAGGGTAGAAGGAAAACAACCGTCCCTGTAAGTGACTATGAGAGCGATGAAATTGAATTGGATACAGATTATGATTCAATTTCAGAATTACAAGAGAAGTGAAGATTCAAAGGATCGAAATAAGCCTAATGAATGTAGTTCTCAGTACGATAAATAAACATTATCAGTGAATTTATTTGCATAATATTTTGCTAAGAATGTGTTAGTTTATTTTGATACCGTACTTTTGTTCTTTAATATCTAGTAGTTGTTCATTATTGCAGAAAAATGACTTTCAGATTTCACTTGTTTATTGAGTGTTTATGTAATGTGTACTAATAAAGAGAATCCATGTACTTTTCATTTATTTTTAATATTTCTGTGCTACATTATGTTTCTACCCTTAAATTAGAAACTCAATGTATTGATTTACGAATAATTACAGCTCCAGCTATAGCCCATTCATGCTTTCAAGCATGAATATATGAGTGGACCATAGTTGGGCAACTCAGAATACAACTATGTACCAATGCTTATTATTTTTTTAACACTTGTAATTAAATAATTTCAAACACATATGTCAATATTTATTTAATATAAACTTACAACAGTCCGAAGCCAAAATTTCATTTAATCTGGATGAATAGTACTGAATATACAAAGAAAAATGTGACAAATGTTGACCATAGTAAGGGGAAATTACGGTATCGAGAGAAGAATTTAGAAAATTCCTGATTATGTTCAAGAGGAAGGTTAAAAAAATAAGCAAGAAAAATCGTATATTATTCACTGGCTCTTGATGACTGATAGAGCAAAGCTTGAGATTTTTATCCGCGGGATTGATCAAGATGTTAGTACAGGAACCGCCACTGGTTGTAGTTTTCATGCCAAGTACCTTTCCTCCGTCTCCTTACTTCGTAGCCTGTCTGTCGCATGTAATCACTGCAGCTCGAGTTTTGGTCACCGCTGTCCTAGAATGTATGTGTAAATTATTTAATAATAAATAGCAACAGTTCTCATTTAATCATGTTTTTATTTTACGTCTTCCCAATACAATTCAATATGTATTCTTGGATGTTCTCCATGGGAGTCTTGTAAACCCTTATGTAAACAATTATCCATATTAACTCTTTCTAGTTTATATAATTTGAATGTGTAAAATATGTACATTTGAATAATTTGATGTACCAAAGAACTAAAGATAAACATAATTATAACACAAGAACTAGGTGATGAGAGAGAGATGGAACGGAGAAAAATTCTCTCCGGCGCCGGGATTTGAACCCGGGTTTCAGCTCTCCGTGCTGATGCTTTAACCACTAAGCCACGCCGGATACAATCCCGACACCGTTGAGAATCGTCTCAGATTAAGCTCCATCTCTTGGGTTCCCTCTGGTGGCCGCCCTCTGCACTACGTCATAGATGTGCAGAGGGCGGCCACCAGAGGGAACCCAAGAGATGGAGCTTAATCTGAGACGATTCTCAACGGTGTCGGGATTGTATCCGGCGTGGCTTAGTGGTTAAAGCATCAGCACGGAGAGCTGAAAACCCGGGTTCAAATCCCGGCGCCGGAGAGAATTTTTCTCCGTTCCATCTCTCTCTCATCATCTGAGAAAGCAGAATATCTGCATGGAAATATCATATGTACTTCGGTACATCTAAATAAACAAGAACTAGGATTAACTTGGCAATTTCTGCTTGCAGATTAACTAAAACACTTGATAGTTTTGTTTCTTTAGGTGTTAAATTTTATAACAAATTACCAAGACATTTAAAAGAAGCTATTAATTTTAATAAATCTGTTAGGACTTTTCTAATTATTGAAAGTAGTTTATATAGCATAGATGAGTTTCTTAAGACATAATGATTGTTTTATGTATTTCAATAATGATGAAACCTATTATAATTGTATTGTTTAATGGCTAATAAAGGTTATTTTATTATTATTATTATTATTATTATTATTATTAAACTTATCACCCTGTATTTTAACTCTGCTTCTTGTGTATAACTCTGTTTCTTTAATTTTTCCTCGTTGTTCCATTCATCATCATAATCCTAAATATATCTCATTTTCCTCAAGAATATTTAAGGAATGAGAAATGCTAGTAAAGGCTGTATATTTATATATCTTCTCACCATTCGTGAGCTGCCACAAGGGGCAAAGAGTACTTAACCATAGAAATTTTTACAAGTTCATGAAAAACCATTAATTTTGTTTTAACAATGAAATTCTTACAAGTACAGAGCTGCAAATAATTTTTTTTTTTTTTGAGATTAGTGGAAATATACCTATTTTTAGAAAGATAAGTGTTACAAAAAAGTAAAGAATGCTACTGAACTTAGTTTGATTTCGAATATAGGTGATTCTTCAGGAGAGCAATTGATCCTTTCAATGCAGCTAAGGTTACAATCGGAATAATAGCTGTAGGTATTCCAAGCCTCTCAAACACATCTTTCATGAAGAGAGTAGCGGTACCTCTTGCTCCAACCAGAAGTCCGATTACTTCCAGCTCTTTTAGCTGGTATTTTTTGAGGTAATAGGGAATGGTAGGATTGTAGATATTCTTTTTTTCATTATCCACTTCTGCTGGCTGTTCCTCATCCGTTTCGAAATGCACAGTGGGATCAATTATGAATCCAGATCTTGTAGATTCCTTGAAAGCTGTTATATCTATGTACCGTGTACTGCCAGTGACGGAGAGACCATGTACTTCTTCAAAGGTGTTGTAATCGGCATCTTTAGGGGCAGTGGCTATAATTGATCGTACTTGGGTGGTGTCTAGCATTTCGCAGAGCTTCGCCGTGCGGACAGGATCCCAGGACGTGTGCAAGAGTTTCAACCTCGTTGTGACAATGCCTACAACGGTTGTCCTGAGATCTTCCCGTCACAGCACATACTGCAGCAATATTTCCAACCATTTTAATGCCATCGCGCCATTCACTGTTGGAGAGTCCTTCGTGTTTACAAATCCATTTGTTGGCACCAGGATATTGTTTAAATAAAACTACGCCTTTCCCTTTCTGTGGATGACGACACCAAATATCAAATTCTCTGTTCCTCAGAAGGTTACGAATCTTTAACATTTAAGAAATGTTCATTCTTATGAAATATGGCATCTTCTGGAACAATGTTCAGAGACAGTTTAATTCGAATAACAGCAGCTACGGATTATTTGTTATAGCAGTGTCCATATTAGCAGTGTACGTGAGTAACAAATCGAACAAAGTCTCGAATTCGTGTGAAATAAATGAACTTGTCACCTCGTCCTGAGGAGAATTTATTGCAATATTTAGTGACAACATAATCAACCGTTTTATCTTTAGGCGAAGCGTGGCTAGTTAATTTTACGATCAGAGTAAACATTCATCACTGCACTCCTGGTCCCAACACGTCTAACCGTCATGCCGTGGCACGGATCTGTGAATTCCTGGATCCAAAATAATGTTTAGATATATCATGCCTTCATCTCCATGGCAAGTGTACCTTATAGCGTCCTGTTTTGTTTGCATATTAATGTTGTTCAAACTGTACAACATGTCGCAAAGCTTTAATTAAATAATATTGCATAAACATACAGTTATTTCCTCAGCTACCCCACGTTAAAAAGAAAGAAAAAAGAAAGAAAGGAAAAAGAAGAAAGATTTTTGTGCGAGATCGTTCGTATTTGCTTGTTTTCCGCACAGAACCAATACGCAGTAAGTGTGAAATACCACATTCAGTATTCCCAATCTAACACACACAACAATTTCCCTCTTCTTACCGCTTAAGCGCGACATTCATTTTATTGCTTTAGGCTTTTAACATATTATTTTTAGAGACGTTTAACATAGTAATAATTATAAATTGGAAACTTACCACTGCAATTTCACCTAAATTGCAATGTTAATTATTGTTTTTAAATATTTGCAAAAATTAAGTAAAGTCTACTACTCCACGAAATTTATTGCATTCCTGATGCAAGTAACATTAAGGAAGCCGTGAAAAAATCAACACGATTCCAGATGCCGATGTTATTACTGCAATATGTTATATAAATAATATTGTTAAAATATTAAAATGAAAAATAAATCATTACATAACCTTACCGTTTGTTTTAAGTTCGTATTTATAGACTGGGGGAAAGACAGACGTATATCACGGCCTGCTGGAGTATAGTAAACACAGAAAACATTTTATAGCAACAATTTTGATGAAAGATATTTTGGTTTTCCGAAGTTGCCGTCATTAAACAGAAACCAACATGGAGATTTCATTGCAACTAATTAGAAATTCGTCTTTCAAGTATGTAATAAACGATCTTCGCACAGAATAATGTACGATACACGAGTGGTATGTTTCTTTTCATGTTCTCGGAAATTAAAAAAGCTCAACTACGTTTCGCTTTTTCAATCTTTTCCTCGACCATGAAAACGTCAACATACCGCTCTTGTAACGTATATTACTATTTTTCTAAAATTAACATCAATTTAACAATCAAAGGAACCATTTACTTTGTTTTTTTTTTATCGAAATAGTGATCAAATTCGAGGGTCATACTGAAAGTCATGAGCAATCCATTGTTATAAATTTTAATTTTAATTTTAATTTTTTAGACAAACCAGGTATATCATCTTAATCTACAGACTCTTCTGTCACTTTTCAACATAGTCTCCACTTCTTTGCACACATTTTTCCCGCCGTTCCGTAAGTTTGAAAATTCCCTGCTCTTCAGAACCACTAAGTTTTTTCTCTCGACCTTCAAATGCAAACATTTCAAAGTGACTAAAGCACGAACACAAAATATTCTACATTGCTTTGAGCTAGATTTTTTTTTTTTTTGCAGTGGAAGACAAAATGCCCCGCTTTAAGTATCTGACGTTTATCCGCTTTTGATACAAGAAATGAGCCGAATAATAACTAAATCTAGTGGAGAATATGATATTATTTCAAGCATGTAAAGAATTTAATCCTCTCATTTTCTCTGTAGCATCCAGTGTTGAGATTGCACATCGCTTCAGTCGGTAAACAAGAGAGGAACATCTCAAACATCGCTGTGAGCAAATGACTGCGAATAAAGCAGCACGAGATCCCAGTCCACGAATGTGATCCTGCCCTCAAGAGTATTGGAACTGACGGATACGAACGTACGGTTCAGCAGTTTTCCAAAACGTTTCGACTAACAGAGGCAATGCTTGCTAAGTCTGCTCTGTAACGATGTTGACCAGAGAATCGGAATGTGCTTCACCCAGCGTGAAAGTATTTCCTGTCAGTATAATAGACAAATTACAGAGCGGCGAAACTGCAGCCTTCCGTATCCCAGCCCTCCTGTATGTAATTTCCCCTTTGACTGCTACGAGTAGGATATTTCATCTCATAAAACAGCTACTTTAAAATAATAATAATAATAATAATAATAATAATAATAATAATAATAATAATAATAATAAACAACAACAATAATAAACCAAACACTTCAGCACATAAAAATTCACCAGTGTTAAAAATGTGTTCAAATTTCAATGAAATATGTAAAACATGGGATCTAGATTTCAGCATTTATTACATGAAATATAAACATTTTCTTATTAATACATTGAAGGTAGTTTATTTTAAATAATATCGCTATCTATTTGTTACTCTGTAATTTGCAAATTATAACTAGCCTACATTTTACATGTTTGGCTATGATATATAGCCTATACTTATCTATTTTTCACTTACTTTTATTTTGTATTTTTCATTTATATCTATATCTGTGTTTTTATTCAGGTAGTATCTATTTTTCTGTATTTTTTTTTTTCATTTTTAATTTTTAATTTGTATTTACACTTGTATCTTGCATTTGTACCTGTTTTATCAATTTTTTCATGTTATTTCCAATTCTATGTTTTAAAAAATATGTATACTGTCTATCGTAATTGGGGCGTTGCAATGTTATAGAAATAAATAAATAAATAAATAAATAAATAAATAAATAAATAAATAAGTGAATAATAAATAAATAAATATTGTACGAAATGGAAATATAAAAATTGGAGATTTATCCTTCGAAGAGGTGGAAAAATTCAAATATCTTGGAGCAACAGTAACAAATATAAATTACACTCGGGAGGAAGTTAAACGCAGAATAAATATGGGAAATGCCTGTTATTATTCAGTTGAGAAGCTTTTGTCATCTAGTCTGCTGTCAAAAAAAACTGGAAGTTAGAATTTATAAAAGAGTTATATTACCGGTTGTTCTGTATGGTTGTGAAACTTGGACTCTCACTTTGAGAGAAGAACAGAGATTAAGGGTGTTTGAGAATAAGGTTCTTAGGAAAATATTTGGGGCTAAGAGGGATGAAATTACAGCAGAATGGAAAAAGTTACACAACGCAGAGCTGCAAGCATTGTATTCTTCACCTTACATAATTAGGAACATAAATCCAGATGTTTGAGGTGAGCAGGGTATAGGCTATAGCACGTATGGGCGAATCCAGAAATGCATACAGAATGTCAGTTGGGAGGCCGGAGGAAAAAGACCTTAGGAGAGGCGGAAACGTAGATGGGAGGATAATATTAAAATGGATTTTAGGGAGATGGGATATGATGGTAGAGAATGGATTAATCTTGCACAGAATAGGGACCGATGGCGAGCTTATGTGAAGACGGCAATGAACCTCTGGGTTCCTTAAAAGCCTTTTGTAAGTAAATAATAATAATAATAATAATAATAATAATAATAATAATAATAATAATAATAATAATAATAATAATAATAATAATAATAATAATAATATTTTTATTATTTTTTTATTGCTAGAATAAGGATACAAATTGCTTTTTCATACCCATATACGTATATAAAAATCACTCTAGCTCCCCCAGAAAGAGTACATACTTGTGCTCAGAAGGTAATCCACAAAAATTCAAAACAAGTATTCAATTAACAAAAAAATAAATAGTAAAAAGAGAAAAAGAAGAACACATACAGGGTGCGTCAGAAAGAACGGATGGATTTCACATGGCAAGAAAATTGTAAAGATTCATCAAATCAAAAATTTATTGTTATCAACATATTCACCAATATATGCAGTTTATTTATGTAAAACAACATTATCCATATGATGTCCTTGGCTTTCAATACAGGCATCGAGGCGTTTTCTGATGTTCGCCATCACTTTCACAGTCATAGCTGGTGCAATTGCCACGATTTCTTCACGAATCGATGTCTTCAGTTCGTCCAGTGTATGTGATCGATGTTTACAAACTTACGCCTTCAAATGGTCCCAAAGAAAGAAGTCGCAGGGCGCGAGATCTTACAGTAGCCTCGGACAATCTCAGTGCAATAGAATTTCGTCCAGGTGATTTCTTCTTTAATGTTGAACCTGTGATACGAAATGAAGCCACCCACCGCAAAATTGTATTCCGAGTTGGAATCCTAGCGTGACATCCGATGTCGAAATGAGTCCTGAGTGGCGATCACAGACTCTTCATTTTTCAAAAATGTCTCTACGATGAAAGCACGTTGTACACCAGACCAACACCATATTCTGAACTGAAACTGCATTCTATAGCTGACCCAACAGTCGTGGTCCCCCTCACTATATCTCTCTCCTCGTTGCGTATCGATATTTTGAAATCCATCCGTTTTCTGACGCACCCTTTATTAAAACTTTATATTGCGACGGCCAGTCTATATCTCTATAACCATCAAATATACCACTGTTGCTCCTAGTAAAAACATTAGGACAACGCGGTTCGGGGCGTCGAGCTTTCCACTTGCTTCCACTCACTTGAGGGCAGTCACGTGTCGGAAACTTTTACTGAAGCACCGAAGCAGTCGCCTCTGATATGGACGAGTGCAAAGTTAAATGGCTATCCGTAATACTAGTTTAGAGCAGCATAATTAGTGTGAACTCCATGTCACTGTCAGACTGACCGTTGGTCACATTTCATTACTCAGCGAAAGTGTCGCCGCAGATGGACCGACTCGATAGCTCCATCTTCACGGACTGGTACGCCCCTAACGTACTAATACCACCACAGTATCGATCACTGGACATTTAACAGAGCTCTAGAATTAATGAAGTCGTCGAAGACAAACCGAAACCAAGGACAAACTGTGACATGCACTCAAACGTGCCTTTTAGAGCCAAGAATAAATCGAACAAGTAAATAAATACAAAAGTTCTTTGTATAGCACACAGTACTTATTCAGGACAGTTTTCCACGGTCTACAAACATATTCAAATTCCGGCGATTTAAAATGAAATTTGTGGTGAAAAGTAGTGTCTTGTGGAAGTTTTTTTCCGAGTAGCCTACTATAGCTTTCGCTGTCATAATTTACCGTCTCAGTCTCCCGAGTTTTCCACAGTCCACAAACATATTCAAATTCCGGCGATTCAAAATGAAATTTGTGGTGAAAAGTAGTGTGTCTTGTGGAAGTTTTTCCGAGTAGCCTACTATAGCTTTCGCTGTCATAATTTACAGTCTCAGTCCCCCGAGTTTTCCACAGTCTACAAACATATTCAAATTCCGGCGATTCAAAATGAAATTTGTGGTGAAAAGTAGTGTATTGTGGAAGTTTTTTCCGAGTAGTCTACTATAGCTTTCGCTGTCATAATTTACCGTCTCAGTCCCCCGAGTTTTCCACGGTCTACAAACATATTCAAATTCCGGCGATTCAAAATGAAATTTGTGGTGAAAACTAGT